>JAPVRG010229203.1:0-17660 GCA_029783565.1 Rhagoletis cerasi | reverse complement strand
ATCAGTCGGAAGCGACGACATCTGCAGCAACAACGCGGACGCGATGCTTTGTTAAATATACACTCTGCCATCGTGTTGCATTGCATTTGTGTTATTGTTGTTGTTGTCTGTTGTTGGCAACAAGTCGCGCATAATGAACACTCACGTGCGATGAGTACTTCACAGAAGAGAAGAGTTGCGAAGAAGTGCATGAATTTTAAATTAGAGTGAGCTTTGTTGCATTTTCTGTGTTAAGGGTGGTGCTGTCGTTGTTGTTTTTGTTGTTGTATATCCCTCGCTTGGTCACGTGTCCACACTTTAGGAAATTTGCATATGTTCATCGTTACGTATGTGTTTCCAAACGTATGCACACGTAGATTTCGAAGTGATTTCAGTAACGCTCGTTTCTTATGGTAAAACATGATTTTTGAATGAATGAATACTCAGTGATTGATTTTTTTTAAATTAATTCAATGAACTCAGGCTCGAAATTGATTCAGAGAAGATGGAATATTTTAAAAGTATTCACTCCGTAACCACAGATATGACTGTTTATAAACGGTGTTCCAGAAGTCGACGTCAAGCCGGAAACGGGTGATAGGCCAGGACAAAGTGGCATCACTCTCTGTCTCGCTCACACTACGTCTCACTCAAACTAGAATAACAGACTACGATTTGTAGGCATACACTTGGAAACATCCGGATGCTTAATGGTGAAGGTGCCTCTGCCCGGCTAGTTGATTGATGGGGCAAGTCAAAAAACGAGTGGGTTCTTGCGACGTCTGCTACAGCTTCCATGTAAAGGAGCATTAATTCGGTATTGGATTTGTAGTAGGAGGGAGACTAAATCGCCGAGTACTGCCGTTCATCCTAGTGGACGAGCGTCTCACCACAATCCGCATTAAGCGAGATTTTTCAACATCGCGCTCATTTATGCCAACGCCTCCACGAAAAAGAAGGACGAGGCTTTCAAGGATCTTATCTATAAGCGCTTTGAGCGCACATACGAGCGCTGCACTGTCACGATATCAAAATCGTGCTTGACGAGTTTAATGCCACCGTGGGTAAGAAAGGGATTTTTGGTCCCACCGTTGGAAAATTCCCGAGAAAAGGGTATGCAATACTAGGTTTCAGCATAAACAGATCCATAAAGCTACGGGGCTGTCTTCTGATCATGTTGTAAAGGCATGCTTCAAGTGTTTTAGATGTATGTATGATCGTAGGACCAAATATCGACTCATCAACCCGCCATATAATACAAATATCGCCAAGTACCGTGGGATCAGCCTTCTTAATAAAGCGTCTAATGTTGATTGAGCACATTGCGTGAAAGGCGGAAGCCCACCTTCAACGAACTAATTGGGCTTTGAAACTGGTAAATTCACCATAGACCAGTTATTCACCATACCCTAAATCTTGGAAAAGACACCCGAGAAGAGGATCGGCACTCACCAACGAAATAGGCATTGTCCAGGGGATTAAAACACAGCGGCTCTGCTGGCTTGGCCATGTTCTTCGAATCGACAGAGACGTTCAGCCCTGAACATATTCAACCCGGAACTCGCTGGTGGTTACAGAAAAAGGGAGAGAGGCCTTCTCTGCGATGGAAAGTCGAGGCGGAGAAGGACTTGGCTTCACTTGACATTTCCAATTGGCGTCCGTTGGCAGAGAAGTGAAACGACTTGCGTGCTTGATTGAACTCTGCCGAAATCGCTAAGGCGGTTGTAGCGCCAATCAAGAATAAGAGGAAGATATTTTTCGACTTCTGCTGATAATATCGGTTAGTTTATTGCATATAACTCTATAAAAGTTCGGCAGCCAAATGAGGTTGACCTGCTTTCTGGGCGCGATGAGTATTAAAAGCTGAAGCTTTGTGTGCTTTCATGGTGAGGAGATCCGCGCTGCTGATCTTACGCAATTGTCGGTCTTGGAAAAATCAGTAATTAAACCATATGTATCTACCCTTTTGGAGTTTAAGTTCGATCTATTAAGTAACAGACTTTGGAAGACCCAGGCCAACGAAGCTAAAGCACAGCTCATCTACATGCTCTGTAACTTTAAACGTAAATAAGTACATATACCAGCATCTTATTCTCAACATAGCGCACTAAAATGAGTGTTGCCGTAAACAGTAAAGACTATTTCTTCGAGTTAGAGCAAAGCATCAAGTATATGTACTCGTATGGAACGCATATGGAATATGTAAACTGTGAGCGTGCTAATCGCTTTGGTGTAATTAATAGGCCACATGATAGTTAGTTGGTTTGAATGTATACGGATCCGCGCCTGAAAAATATGCGGTAGCATGATTTTTCTTCCACTCAGAAAATCTTAAATCCAAGCCCTTACAGTATTCATGAAATATCAAGAAAACATACTTCAAAACCTTTAGTTTGTAAGAAGACTTGGTGCAAAGGCCCCTGCCTGCTCAGGCCCTTTTTCTTCATACATTTGACAGGATCGTTTTCGATTATTCTCAAGCTGCTTTAAAAAAATGAGTACGCCATTTTAACTGTGTGCCAAATATTGTTTCTCAATACACACAAATGCATACAGACACATTTCAAGTGAAAACCACTGATTACTTCAAATAATGCTTAGCGCGTCTACAATGCTCGTGTAATTACATACTTTTAGGCGGATTACCATATGAGAGTGTGTCACTTGAAGTGCTTTTGAGCGAGTAAAGCCGCTGCGTAGCAAAGTGACGTGATACTACATACACTGCAGTGCAAAAAAAGTAAAAAACGGGATTTAAGTGCTGTATGAATAAAAAATTAAAAAATGCAAAAAATAAAAAAATTAAGTACTTCACTCAGTTTAAGTATCGTTGGAGTGGCTGCACTGCACGTAGAAGAGCAATAATTTTCTCGCACAAAAGCGCTGTCACTTTCGCATAACTCACACTCAACCTGAAGAGGAGTTTCATTTCACTTTCGAAGAGGTAGCGAATATACAAATATGTACATACAAATTTTGGAAAGAAAAAAAAAAACAACCCTCACGTTGATGGCAGCCGCATGTGTGGCTGCATAATAAACATACATATGTACATATACTGATGTGTGTAAGCAATGCGCTCGCCTGCTTTCGAGTACTTGCATATCGTTTTCAAAAGAAAGATAAAAACACTCGCGCAAAATTAATATGTTGCCATTATGAACTCGTTAAAAGAAGCGCACCAAAGGCGAAGGTGGGTGTGTGGTGCCACAGCAGGCTGGGTGGGTGGTACACTTTTTAGCGCCCCTCATATAATTCACTGTAAGCACATGCATTTACTCATTTATATGGAGCAATTCAGAAAACAGGCCACTCATGCGCGCATATGTATGTTTGTGTGGCGTACTCCAATCAACTGCTGCAAAGCGTGAATGACTTTGTGTCTGCATCCCCTAAAAGCAGGCAATGAATTCCCATTCAAGCATCAATTTTGCCCAAAAAACAGAGTGGTTAAGGCGCTCTGGTGGGGCAATGTATTAATCTAAATGACTTTTCTCACAAAGGATTTGTCCATTTTCTTCAAGAAGGCAATCTACTATGGCGCCGAGAAGTCAAAAATTCGCCAGTCATAATCATTATGTGAAAGTAAAGTTTCCTGTATGAAAGTACTATATTTTGGTGTGCAGCAAATAGGTTGAACTCACAGCAGCACACAAACAAGAATAACATTAAAAAAATTGTTATATGTATGTGGAAAAGAAAACACAGCAACACAAATTGGCACAAACTAATAAAAGTCCACTTAGCTTCTTGTTGAAGTCGCTGCTTAACATTCGCTTATACTGCTATTAGGCAGATAGTGATGAAGTGAAGTCAGCTCTGTGGTGCCGCAGCTGCTTTTCGACATCGTTGAAGCTCAGCCGCAAAATAATAGTAATACATGATTCCCGAAAGAAAATAGCAAAAAAAAAACACTTTTCGCAAAAAACTTGTTTGATGAAAGTTAGAGAAATTATGAAATAGAATGGGCAGTTAAGCATTATAAAGTAATTTTATTGAGCGTGATTGGGAATAATTTTCCTAAGTTTGTTTCATAAGTCGTTGAGAAACTTCAGCAGAGAGATTCTAGCAACGTTTTGATAGCCAAGTATGCTGAAATGGAGTCTTAAGCAAATGATAAAAGGCTATTCGAGATGCTGGAAAGTTCTTCTGAAAACAAATTGTATGATTCTATCGATGGTTTTAAGGATTAAAGCATTCTGACCAGGACTCTCATCATAGTACATATGTACATACATCCAACATATCTTATATATAACACCGTGGTGCGACAGTAAATTTTACACACAAGAAAATTTATATACTCACAAAACTAAAGACAAAATATGGTCCAATTACGTTTTTAGTTTTTCTCTCTGACGTCAGGATTTTTTTAAAGGACTTTGAAATTTTAAAAATTTGATTAATTCAAAAAATTATTTAAAAAATTCAGTGCCAAATAGAATATCGATATGGCTATCAAATGAAAGAGAAATTTCAGTAGAATTGAAAAAGACTAAATATTTTTATGCATAAGGGCGAAAAGGTAATGAAAATGTCCTTTTAAAATTTCATCCTTGAATATCCTTTAAAATTCACTATATTTATTTTTGAAAAAATTATACGTTAAAGACTAATACACACGTGAACACATTCTCGAATTTCATCCCTTTCATTTTATTAGGTTAAAAAAATTTAAATTATTAAAAAAGAATTTTCAATCCCTATTCGTCCTTGCGAACCACAAAAATTAATTTTTTTTTTTTAAACTTACAGAATTTTCTGTTTTATTTAGTGCTCATATTTTTATTCTACATTACACTGAATTCCTTAAATAATATTTTTAAGTATTCATATTTTTGAAGTCTCAAAGTCTTTTAAAAAAATCCTGACGTCAGCGAGAAAAACTAAAAACGCAGTTTTATTATATTAGGCCACTAGTTTTGTGAGTATATTGATTTTTTCGTGTGTTTTGAAATCTTTTTATTTTTGTTATTCT
Organism: Rhagoletis cerasi; assembly: GCA_029783565.1. Lineage (NCBI taxonomy): Eukaryota > Metazoa > Arthropoda > Insecta > Diptera > Tephritidae > Rhagoletis > Rhagoletis cerasi. The sequence goes on along the minus strand of JAPVRG010229203.1, from coordinate 12,703 downwards.
AGTACAAAAGTCTTAGTAAAGAAGCTCTCTCATTCACCACTCCACTGCTTGCACTCCTTCAACAGTGGCAATGGCCAAGTGAGCAAAGCGCTGGCATGTCATTCGAAAGATTCGAGGTTGGAGTCCTGGTTCAGAGGAGATTGGTTTTATCTTTTTAGTTTAATATTTTTTTTTTTTAGTTTAATTTTTTTTTATTTAACTTTTTTCTTTTTATAATGCAACTATCTTTTAATTTCTAGATTTTATTGTTTTAAAAATAACTTTTTTTTGTAATTTCATTTAATTCTTAGAAACTTATTTTATTTCTTTTATTTTACTATAATTTTTTTTTTTTAACTTAATTTAATTTAATTTTATTTTATTTTAATTTTACGATTTTACTGCTTTAAAGAGAAAAAATTTATTTTTATAGTTTAATTTAATTTTTAGAAAAATATTTTTCTTTGTTTAGTTTAATTAAATCATTTTTTTAATTATCTTTCTCTAAATTTTAATTTTTTTAATTTAATTTTTTTTTAATTTTTAGATTTTATTTAGTTTTTAGAAACTTGTTTTAATGATGTTTCTATTCTTTTAACTTATTTAATTTTTTTAATTTAATTTTCTTTTAAATTTTAGTTTTTATTATGTTAAAAACAAAAATATTTTTTAATTTAATTTCATTTTGAGAAAGATTACTTCTCAAAGACAAACGGAATAACACTAAGACCTCCTCGCTAGCAGATCTTTCAAATAGTCTTTCGAAAGACAGAAAAGAGCTTTCAAACCAGAATAGATAATTGTCTTACGAAAGACTTTTGTCTGTGGTGAGTTGAAAGACAGTTGCCAGAACTGCCCTGTAAGATATGTTATGTCATGTAATACTTCACCTCACTTCACCTCAACTCAACTCACCACACCAAATCTCACCTCACTTATACTCACCTCATCTCACTTCACCACAATTCACTTTACCTCGTTTCACCTCACCTCAGCTCACCTCACCTCAGCTCACTTTATCTCAACTCAGCTCAACTCACCCCACTCACCTTAATTGTAGTGTTTGAATTTCAAGCGCTGGCCGAACCCAAGAGGTCAGATGCTTCATGTACCAAGTTGGCTACGGAGACGTTAGACATCACACTTTCCTACACTTTACTACCCTACTCTCTGAAAAACTTTTGGATTTAAAATAGAATGTGCTATTTTATGTTTTCTCCACTTAAACTCTTCGGGTGTGGACAGAATATTACTTCGCATGCTTAGGAAGCTACGCAGATGGTCATTCCGATTGTGGTAGAAATTATTAGTGCTAGTCATCTCCAGCTAAGCTGGCAGAAGCCAGAAGTAACCTCTATTTCTATAGTTTGAAAACGTGGTCATGACATGGTTAAAGATTTCTGTACCCAAAAAAAGAGTCATTTGAAGAACTTAATTAAAAAAATATCTTTTCGCCTAATGTACCAAGCCGATTTCCAAGCTGTAGGAGGGTTGGGTTAATTTGTGAAAAATGTGAAATTACCCGAATGTGAATGCCAGGGTATAGGGACTTTTACGGGAATGAGACAGAAGATGTTCTAGCGAGCTGCGCTCTACAATAAATGTCTCTCATCTGATAAATATGAGTTCATGAGATATGGCATGTACCACTTGAAAACAGCAGACATGGGACAATATGAAAACGTATAGAATTACCAGACAGATCTGGAACATCTAGGGCACACTCAAAGCCAGGGCTCTGCTAGGAATGAGCTACGGAAGCTTTTACCTCGCGGCTGCTTGCACAGGATCGTTTTACCCCTTAAGGAGTACAGTCGCAGCTGTAATGACTCGGACACGAAAGAGAAAGTTGGATACTTTCTCCTCGAGTGCCCGGCCCGTGTAGCAGTGAGGCTACCGACACTTTGCCAACTATTGCTGCAAAATATTTCTGAGTGTAGTTGCCTCCCTCTGTATGATATACTAAAAATCTTCGAGTGCCTGATTTTCAAAATGGCTAGAATTTGCAACAAACAACAACAACAGTAAAAACAAAATGGTTTGTTGTTACAGGCTGCGGTGAATTAAAAAAAGGAAGTTGGGCAGATTGCGTGACTGTGAGAAGTACCACATCAGTCAAGAGAGATAAAGTCAGAGAAAAAACTAAAACACGCAATATTTAACTAAAGCACAAAATGAAACAACAACAAAAAGCTATAACAAACAGCATTGATAAATCATAACAAACCGAACTACACGAAACGATTGCGAACAAAGACAAATATTACAAAATCGGTCAAAAAGTAAAAAAAAAAACAAAAAGTAAAAAAGGATTCAAAAAAATTGCAGGAATCTCACTTTACACAGAAGTATATATAAAACCAAATACAAGGTTTGCCAAAGTTAAAACCAAAAGGTTGATAGATAACGCAGCATTTCGCTTGAAGCGCAATTGGGAATTGTGGCCGCTGCTTTTGGATATTGAGTGAAGTTTCATGAGTGAGCGAGTGTGAAAATTTTTGTGCTTAATTCCCATGAGTTAGCTATGCCCTTAAAAGCATAAACGATGCTCGTTTGTGTGTAGCTGTTGATGTATTGTTGGTAATTCTTCGATGCCAACGCAAAAGTGAGGGAGAAAACAAAGGAAGCCCCAGAGTAATAAAAAAGCTCGTAGCAAAGCGGTAATAGTTACATACAATAAACATTGCTGTAATTTCGTACATAAGTGAGAGAAAAAGCTTTGGAAAAACTTTATAGCATACATTTGGGAGGTAAAAGTAATTAAAATTTAGGTAGACAAGTTTTTGTATGAGTATTTAGTGCGCATTCGCTTCCAACAAAGCCATGTAATCTTACTTATTTAAAACCATTTATTTTCCGGAAGTCTTCAAACAAATACGTGTTTTTGGTTTCTTTTTGTTTCCTTCTTGGCACAGCGCGCAGAAGTATGCAACGCTTGTGCCTTTTCAATAACAATTCAATAAAGCTGAAAGCAAGCAATTCGCGCCGGGGTCACATATGTGTAAATGGCATGAATAAATTCCGTACAATGGCGTAAATTGAAAATAATAAAAATTGAAATTGGCATTCGATGCGCTTCGCGAAGTTATAAAAATTCAATGAAATTACCGTCAACATGTGGCGCGAAGTTCAAAAGCAGCTACATATATTGTCGAAACACAGTGCACTTTCACTAGTCGCAGGCTGCCAATATAATACGTATATATCTGCTTTGAATAAGCGAAAGGAAATGCAAATTTCAACCACCCCCGACACCCTTTGAAGGTCTGGAATTATTTGCCAGAAAATGCCAATTTTGCTACACGACATTTTTATGCGCCACAACTTTTCTGTATTTTCGACAGGTCCGTTGTTGCATAAATTTTTTCGGCTATTGTTTGGCGTTTGCGTCGGGTCGCACAGACCCTTGCAAAAGCTACGAAGCACTTGCTGCATATCTACTCATGTCAGCCGACTATTAAGAAAAAATGACACTATAAATATTATTGAGACATTTACGCGAAGTGCGCCTTAGTATATGTAAGTGTATATGTGTGCGAAAAAACACACACTCATACATTTACTTACGTGCAATCGTCGCAGCTGTGGCCGGAACGCTAAGCGCTTGCTAGTTTTGCTGCTTTAAGTGTTACTGCAAATGCCAATTGTCAATTGCAAACGGAAGTACCAGACAGCTCGCCAGTCACTTCCGGCTGTCGCAGTTTGTCTGGCGTGTACAGCTTACTCGCACCGCTCGCAGCGGGTGCGATTGAAGCTGGTTCACTTCGTTGAGAGACTGAGAAACTGGTGTCGTCGAAGTTGGCGTGGCTATTTTTTTTATTGTTACAAATCGCCACACCCACTAACTGTTGGATTTCATATGCAAATCACTTGCCATTTCCGCACTCACACACACACACACACACACACACACACACACACACACACACACACACACACTCATCTTATTTGTACATATTACTACAGGTTTCTCCAAATACTCGATTTTGTAGTGAATTTCCATAAATGTTAAGCTCTCATAGAAGCTGCATCTTTTTTGAGTTTTTGACTAGAACTTACTACTAAAGAGTATACATAAGAAGCAGTGTTGGACAGCGGCGAGCGACCGAGAGCTAAATATTGTATAAGGTGATACAATAACAAGCGTTACTTTATTCGTAAAGACTTTTTTTAATTTTGATGGACCTCGGCGCTTTTGTTTAATACCCCAAACTCTAACCATGAGCTTTATAGAATGCTCTTGGTATTTTATGTTTATTCTTCAGAAACTTTCTATGAAGCACTTTTCTACAGATTTTGCCATTTAGGAGTATTATAACTAAAGTCCTCTAGAAGATGAATCGAATATCTAAGCTCCGACCCTAGCGGTCATAATAGAACGATCAAAGCTCTAAAGATACCAGATTGTTGCTAAACTCTGAAAAGGGTGATGACAGGTGAAAACTATATACGTTTTCGAGCTGTTCAAGGGGCTGTGTTTAGTCGACTTAAAAAAAAGGAGTAGGTTATCAATTTTTCGGAATATATTTTTTTATGTACATATGTTACCGGATAACTTTGGACCACATGAATCGTTTTCGATAATTTTTTTTATCGGACAGATGGTAAATCAACGGTTCTACTAAATTTTTACATGAGAATTAAAGTCGGTTTTATTTTTTTGCTTAAAAACTCCTTGTTTATATTTTATTTTGAGGTCGGTACAGTTAGTCTCTCGCAGGCACTCAAACGCTTGTCTCTTGTATCTCGCCAAAGTACCTGCCTCTTATCAAGCACGAAGTCCAGATTAACTGCTGATTAATCATTGCTCATCATCAAAAGTGTAATTGTGTGAAAAATACAAAGTTATAATTTTTATAGTGCTCCATAACATCTACATTTCTTATCCGATTTGGATGATCTTAAACTCAAAATTTACTGCAACGATTTATCATTTACTCAAATTTGAAAAAAAATGTAAACAACATTTTTATTATCAAAAATCTAAAAATGTATAATTTTCAAAAATGATAGAAAATTTTCGGTTTTGGTCGCTAGTAACAGTAATAATTTTGACTTAAATCTGCACAAGTTATATATTTTTGCAAAGGGCGCATCTATACCTTTCGATCGATTAGATAATTTTTTCAAAAGATATTGACAAATACCTGCGAAAGATACCAAAAAACACGTTTTTCGAAAAAATCTCGAAAATGTCAAAGTTCCGTTCGGTGACGGAAAATCGACCATACCCGACTTCAGAACACTTGCTCCGCAGATAGTTATCGACGTCTCCCTCCATCTTTCATGGCAGGCTACTAATAACAGCCTTTCTGTCACCCCTTCGCGTTCTTATATCCTATCAACCAAGAATTGGAGAGTTTTGGACACAACTCTTCTGTGGACGTGTAGTACATACAGTGATCAAAAAGTTAAACAGGCTCTACAATAAACAGGTTGAAAATTATGTACTCTGCCCTTAGCGAATAAAATAGTTCGAACAGCGCGTGATTTACTTAAGCAGCCATAGTATAAAAAGAAAGGTGTTTTTGTTTGCTATTCTTAAAAGAGAAATGGAATTTGGGGCACCCTTTACATTTTCGTTAATGCGTTCGTGTCCCTTGCCTTTTTGGCCAGCAACTTGTGTCCCCATTGTAATGTATGTACATAAGTAGATATTGTTAAAAATAATGTCAAGTGGTGCACGATTATATTAAATGCGAGCATATGCTGCGATTTTTCTGTTATTTCTGAATACAGACAACTACATACACCAGACGTAACTTCCCTTCGCACACCCCCTCTCACATCGCTCCTAGTCGTGAGGTTGCCACTCTTGCTTCAGCCTTTTCAGCGGCGACGGCTGTTGTGCTGTTTTGCTGCTTGCGTATTTGCATATTGCAGATATTTTCCGGTTGATAGTCGAGACAAGCTGATGGTGTGTTAGCTTTCTGGCTAAATGAGGGCGTTCTGCGTGGTGACACTTATGCTAACGACACTAACTAACACATACTTATGTACATTGATTTACATGCAGGCACATGGGCTAGTGGCGGGGATATGCTTCCTTATGATCACTTGTGCTTCCATGTGTCGAAATTCATTTACAAATAAGCGTTACAAATCTTTAAATGGCATTTCAACTGCCAAATTGTAGCCGTTGGCAGCTGGTGAAAATTGAATAGAAATTTAATTTGGAAATCTTTTGAAAATTGCCACTTGGCAGCTTTAATGCTGCATTTTTTTATTGCTTTGTTATTTATGTACCAATACATTGCTAGAGCTTTTAATAACACTGCAAGTATTTTGTTTCAAATGTAAAAAAAAAATGGAAAGGATAAAATACTTTGTTCAGGAGGGCACCCTTTCTCTCCTGCAAAAAAAAAGCATCAGACAAATATTTAGGAACAAGTCTCAGCAGTGGAAATATTTGAGATTTTTTGAACCATGGTCTAGGAAATTTATTTGGCAGGACACTTCAAGTTATAATCCCAGAATGGGAAGGGGATCATACCATCCTTTTTTTTACATATTTTTTGATGCGCTGAACACGAATCTGAAATTCTTTTTGCGGATATTATGTGATAGGCACTTTTTTCAGGTTAAGAAAAAATCCCGTCGTGATAGAGAAAAACGGACTTCAGATTCGTGTTCAGCGCATCAAAATACATAAAGAAAGGATAGTCTGATCACCGAACCCCGACACTTTATTTCTTGTGTGGGTGTGAAAATAGATTGCACTTCGTTGTAAGTTCACAGAGCTTCTGAATTACAGCAGGAATGAAAAGTTTAGACAAAATCAAAGCTCTGTCTTGAGTACTGCTAATGAATTTGTCCCTGTTGACGTCCAGCACGTTGGAAGCAACACACAGCCACCTCACAGAGTCGGTTGCATCTGCGTACAGGATGGCTTAATGCTCCTTGGAACACCTGCTTGGAGCCAGTGTAGGGAATGGGTACAGTGTATTAATTTTGTATGCCCTCATACCACTGCAAGGCACAAAAAATACTTCCAGTTATCTGGAGGTGTTTCTGTAGGTTTTCGAAACCGTAACTGCAGCCTTTAGGGAAAGGGTGGCTGAATCTTTTGGACTTAAATGCGGTTTCTTACGGACATTCCTGGCTCTTCGGGGCTGTCTTAGAATTGCTCGTCCCTTCTTAAGAAGCGACGGGAAACTTTTTTGCTTATTCTAGTAAGATTCTTCGCTGCATATTTTTCTTTTTTTCAAGCGAAAGCGACTAGATTGTCTATAGTTTTCATCTCAGAGAATGGAGCCATTTTTTCGGGAGTTTTAGATTAGCAGAGTCGCTAATCTTAGTCATTTGTCTCTACTTCCAGCAAAGAACTAGCGCAAGAACTGGCTTGGAGGGTATACGGCTGTCCGTGAGGGCCTTGATGTTTGCTTTCGCAGCGTGATAAATTGTATTTTACGGGAACGGGCCTGCTCAGACGTAACATCGGCTTTCCTTTATCAGGTTAGATATCTCCTCTAGAATATTAGAGGATTTTGACCTTAGCGTCTATCGTTGCTGATAAGCGTAGAGAAGAGTTTGGCTATCAAAGTCTTTTACAAATTGCATCACTGTCGGCATCGGGGAATGCAGAGGCAGTACTTATATCCCATCAGAGATTCGCGTTGGGTCAATAACTGTACTGTTAGAGGAAGAGAGAGGTTGCTGTTGCAACTAGAGTCTACATTAGTGACGTATGCTATTCCTCACCACACACTGTGGTATTTAGTTGAGAGTGGTTAAGCGTAAGCGGGACTCATGTGAATAAGTACTCCATGGTGCTGTTGTACGCTTCATTTGCTATCTGCTATCGCATTTAATATTTCGTTCGAGCATTTTGCTTTGTAAACTTTTAACCAAAACATTTCTATCTTCAATATACAAATTCTTACTCACTTCTCGAAGATTGATTTAAACATTTATTTTAAATAAAAAAATATACTCCTGCTGGCATTACGACTCTCAGAAAAACCAAAAACCGCTATTATACCCCTGAGACCTTGACGTATTTGTCTAATACTGCGTGTTCATTTGTTTAGATTTTCCTTTAACAAATTTCAACATCTTTTGCTGTGCACCGCAGAAAATTCAGCATATTTTTTCCGTAGTTGCAGCAGTTGGTTCCATATAAAAAATAAAAGCAGAAAAAAGCATAAATCCCAGTGGACATTAAACGCTCCATTAATGTTGACGCAGCTACGGTGAGTGTAGCTGGCTGACGGGCGGTTGGTCGCTAAATGATGGAAGGAGCGAGTACACAAACGAAAGAACGAACAAATGAAACATATAAATTTGCCATTTGTTTTCAACCAATTTAACATTGGTGTATCGGTTGTTAGGACTTCAGTGTAACGCAAAAAGGCTGCCAGTTCCACACCAACTCCTTGGTGGGCCAAATGAACTCCTTTTGCGTCCATTTTTCGCCTTCGGGCAGCGCGCGCGTTTTTTCATCAATTTAGAGCTCTACGTTTCGTCTTTGTTTGCCTTGCTTTCTTACTGATTTTGCAATATTTATGATTAGCAATTTATTATTCATCAGCAGACGCGCTTGCTGAGCGAGAACTGTTTGCTGAACGTCGCCGACACTACCGCAGCCACCGGCAGCTTGCTTAACGTTAATAGTATATCGATGTAACGGAAACGGGTGGAAGGTTAGAGAGCTTTTGGTGTCTATGCTTCATATTTGGCGATGGCGGCTGCTGGTGCGCTGTACAAACACACAGCGCATTAGCATGCACTTAATTTGATTAACACGCAGCTAACAGGCTGATATGTACATTGAAAAGCCAACAACAAAAATGCGCAAAGAAAACACAATAACAAGTGAGTCATGGATCTTCACGGGCTGTTTGTAAATAAATAAATACAATCGCTCATAAAAACGTTTCCTTTGAAATGCCTCCAATTTCCGACACACTCCAATGCACACGAGCAAAGAAAGAAAGATTGAAAAGTTATTTGCAAAGCAAGAAGAACATATCAAAGATAATCGACTGAGAAAATCGAAACAATATTCAATATTCAATGGCGAGCAAAACAAGTCAATGCACATAAACAACGCCAGCTTAAGTAAAAGAAGAAAATAAAGTAGGAAAAGTGCAAAGAACACGCTGAGCGCAAACATCAACAGCTAAAAGAAAGTCAGCAAGTAGGAAAGAAGATGAGTGAGTAAACACGAAGTCTGAAGTCTGTAGAAGTGATGAATAAAGAATCAGCAGCAGACAGCGATCAGTATTGCAATCATTTCGGTATTTAAATTGTTGCACATATTTCATAAAGCATACTTGAAGGCGCAGCAACTGTCTTAGCTGATGAATTTTCTTTTAACAACGCCTTCACTACACTTCATTTCATTTCACTGCCATTGCTGTTGATTGCTTTACTGCTGCTGCTGATTCTATGTAGCAGAAAGATGTTTTCTTATGGCAGAAAAATGTAAGCAGTCAGGGATAATGGAAAATTTAAACACGTCTGAGAGGGAGCGGAGCGCAGATAGCAATCCTGGATGCATATTTATATACAGATTGAATTAAATCCAGTAGGTGCGGAGGGGAAAATACATATGTAATCCAATAATAAAATATTTATTACGCTGCAAGATAGATTGGGCAAGTCTTAACCAGCGCTGCTAGAAAGCTTAGGTTATGTTGGAAAGCCAAATATGAAGCTCTGATACTTCCACTCGGGGATATACCGGATAATACACAAAATTTTATAAGAGCTTTGTAAAGGTTTATTTGCGCAAAATTGAAGAACAAGTCGACGGCTGAGCGGAAGATCGCCCTATGTCGGCAGCTGGTTCGAAAACGTCCTATCTCAGCGAATGATCGAAAAATATTTTACGAAATAAAATGCCAATTGAATAATAATTTCAGTACTTCAAAAAATTTTTTATTTATTTTTTTATTTATTTATTTAATTAAGTCAAACACACAACCATAAGTTATTTTTAAATTATATAATTTTTTTTTCCAATCGATTGCACAACATCTCAGCTCAAATTGCATAGCGTTCACCCCTTACGTTCCACTAAATTTCATTTCATTTGCCGCCAACTTCAACCAACTTCAAGTAATTGCCCTGCAATTTGCCATCAATTGCACTTCAAATGTAGTTTCGTTTGCGTTTTCGCAATACTTTGGCATTCGGTGCATTCATTCATTCATTCACTGCGTGTGTACATATACATTTCATTTCAATTTCTCGGCACATTCAAATTATTTACCTTATTCGTTGTTTCCGTTTCATTCTCATTTGTTGAGAACAATATTTTCCATTCGATTGCATTCGATGTGTGCGTGCTTGCTGAGCTGTGTTTTATATTGTTATTTTTCATTTTTCTTCAACGCACTTTTTCACTTAAATATGGAGATATACGTATTGCTGCATGCAATCTAAAGTTTTCTAGTGATCAGTGAAGTTTTGTAATATTAGCTGTTGCCAATGTTGATTGCAAGGCAGCTAGAGCTCCACTAAATACCAAATCTGGCTTAGAATGCCGATAATAAAAAATGAAAGTAAAATTGTTAAAACAAAGAAAAAGGCTCCTTTTTGAATTTTTATACATAACCTGAATATGCATGCAAATTTTTAAAACCAATGGACCTCTGTATGCACTTTTTTTTTTGGGAAAAACCTACATATTTCAAGTACATATTGCCCCCATAACTAGCATTGCTTCCCTTCTTAGCAGTTGTGCAATGTTTGCAAACACATATTTAGTTACCTAAATATACGTTCGTGAATACATTTGTTTATGAGTACTGCCATGAAGATGCAGACGTTAGCACAAAGAACGCAGGGCAAAAAGTTAATATTCATACGTCTGTATTGAAATGGGTTTTAAATGATTGATGAGCGCTCACTTGATGCATATTCTGCATACTTAACGCTCGTATCTATACTTTTATTCGCAGTATTGTACTTTTTTTTGGACTCCAAATATGGATACTGATGTTTTTTTTTTGCAAAACACGAAAATATACTTTTCTGCTATCAAAATTTTTCAATGCACAGAAGTAGTGTAAATTTATCAGTCGTTGATACAAAACGATATAGGAATCACAGGGAATCGTTCATGGAAACAGGTTATAAAAATTCATGTATATGAGGACACGACATTTTGACCAGTTTTAATTCGTTTTCTTTTGTTTGTTGAATATTTATAACTTTTTTATAAAAGTCTAGTTTATTATATAATACTTACACACCATATAAATCCACATTTAAAACTTTGCAAAGAAATTCAACAAATTTTCACAACAACAACAAACTTGTTATTCACACCTTTCAGAAATAATCCAAGTACACAGTTTTGTAGCCCATTAAATTCTGGAACAATAAAGTGCAAGTTTTATGAGGTTAAGAATTCGCGTTGATTTTTGATAATTTTTTTGGCGACGGTGTTATTATTTTCTTCCATGCAACAAAAGTTGTCGAGCAATATACCTTTGTATCGAAAAAAAATGCGTGATACCGTCAGCAAAAACAAAAAAATAAAAAACCAACGGTATTTTGTGGACACTTCAAACTAGAAAATTTTCCGTTTGCAACTTTGTTGAATTTTTCTATTTTTTTACAGAGTTACAAATTTTGGTTTACATGGATTTTTTTAGACCATATAATTGTCGGGGGGTGTACAAGAGGTACACATAGTACCAGGAGTTACTTTATTTCATTGAAAAACTGTTTCGAAAAATAACTAATACTCGTACTGTAAAAATGTTTTTCTTTTTAATGGAGATACTGCGAAACGGAATTTTTTTGCAGTAAAATACAGTTTTTTGTTCGAAAAGAGATACGGGCGTTAATCATACTCCATTTGTTAAAATATAACTGTACATTTGGGTGCCCATCGAAAATTTTTTTTTTTTAATTTCAAGACCCTATCCCTTAATTGTATTCCTTTTTATTATAAATATTTTTTCCTATTTTTGTAGATTTTTTAAAAATCATTTAGAGGTCGCAACGTGTCATTCTAAGTCAGAAACTGCGGTTCTATAGATTTATTAGTTTTTGAATGCCTATTTTTGATTCGATTTCAAAGATCGAATATGATCTGAGGAGAGGATTTATATGCCGCTCTTGGATTGTTGGGATTTTTTATCAAGTGAATAAAAAAACCCCTATTCCTCTTAATTTTTTCAATTATGACCATCGCTAATTTCCACAATTTCAAAATACGCAACATTGTCTAAAATTACATTTATTTTCAAACAAACTGATACCTCATTTATAGAAATCGCATAAAAATTGTCAAAGTTAGGCAACTTTCCTTTTTCTTGAAATTATATGTGTGTGTACTGGACTTTTATATATTTGCGCAGTGTGTCTAAGAATTCATCAATATTTACTCAAAATGTACATATACCATTGTTCTTTAGGAAAAATTAGGTTTTTTATAATCTTAGGAAAACTGTCGTGGCACCGCCCACTTATATCATATATGTGTATCTCAAAAACTACTTCAGCGATCTGTACCAAATTCAGTATATGCACTTATCTTCCCATCCTTATGTAAAGGGTTTTCCAAAAGGGACGCTACAAAAGTTTTTTTAAATAAAACAAAAACGGTTTTGGATATCAATGAAATTCTTTATTCCTGCGAAAGTATATTTGATGCCATTATGTATGGAACTCAATTTCTTTTGCATGGCCACCACGGGCACGCTTGCAGAAGTCCAAACGCTGAACCCAATTTTGGACAGTTTTCAAGCATAAATCGGCCGATACT
>JAPVRG010229198.1:0-10078 GCA_029783565.1 Rhagoletis cerasi | reverse complement strand
ATCTTCCAAACTGAGGGAGAAATGGCCATAAACTTTTTATCTGAACGATCGGTTGTATGGGAGATATATTATATATAGCTCCGATCTTACTGATTTTTCGAACGAACATTTGATGAACAATTAGCAAATATCTCACCAAGTTTTAATCTTCCAAACTGAGGGAGAAATGGCCATAAACCTTTTCCTTTTCGTGCTGTCGAAAGCGGCTTTGAAGTCGACAAATAGATGGTGAGTGTCGATCCTCTTCTCTCGGGTCTTCTCCACCTGGTCTATGGTGGATTTACCAGGTCTAAAGCCGCACTGATAAGGCCCAATCAGTTCGTTGACGGTGGGCTTCAGTCTTTCACACAATACGCTCGATAGGACCTTATAGCCTATGCTTAGAAGGCTGATGCTGTGGTAGTTGGCGCGTATGGCGGGATCGCCTTTCTTGTGGATTGGGCAGAGCACACTTCAATTCCAGTCGTCGGGCATGCGTTCATCTGACCATATTCTGCATAAGAGTTGGTGCATGTTCCTTATCAACTCCTCGCCACCGTACTTGAATAGCTCAGCTGGCAGGCCGTAAGCTCCAGAAGCTTTGTTGTTTTTCAGCAGCGTAATTGCTATTCGTACCTCGTCATAGTCAGGCGGTGGGACATCGAATCCATCGTCATCGACTGGGGGCTCGGGCTCTTCTTCTACACTACTTTCAGTGCTGTTGCTATTCAGTTGAGTGGAAAAGTGTTCCCTCCATAATTTAAGTACGTTCTGGACATCGGTCACTAGGTCGCCATGGTTGTTCTTACAGGAGTTCGCCCCGGTCTTGAAACCTTCCGTAAGTCGCCTAACTCTCTGGTAAAATTTTCGGGCGTTTTTTCTGTCGGCCAGCATTTCAAGCTCTTCGCACTCCCGTATTCTTGGAGCAAGCGGCCCGCTATATAAACGGTTATCAGAAGCTTATGCTTAACAAAAACCACAAAATGTCCTACTTTCAATTTGATCGGAAATATTTTTAATTAATAACATATTATCACCATAATTTTCTGCGCAAGACGGTATTTTTTAATCCGTAAGGGAATTATGTATTTCGATCTAAAATGCCAGATTCACTGATCTCATTAAGAAATCGGTTTTCATGGGTTTATGTAGCTTTAAATTCTTAATTTTCGATCATCGATCATCGAACGCCGATCAAAGAAAAATAGAATAAGTTCTAGGAATTTCACCAGGTAGAATATATAAATAAAAAGAGCTGATTTTTTCGCAACAGACTGAATGGAAAGCAACAACGCAAACTCTTCTGTTGCAAGAAAGGTAGTTATATTTACTTTTGAAAAGTACATTTCGCATTATTAGAGATAAAATGTTCACCGTGAAGATTTACATAGCGATAATAACGTAGTTTAGCTATTGGTGGAAGAATAGTAGCAGTGATTCAAATGCTTGCACAATAAAAGCTTCGTGAAATTTGTAGTATCACGAAGTATTTGTGTAATATATATATTTGTTTAAAGTATTCACTTTAAAATTACAACTCTGGAAAGATTTTGACTAATTGAAACCCTTTTATTATGTAAAAAAAATTGCAGAAATAGCATGAATTAACGCGCCGTTCTTGTGGTTTAGCATTTCCTAAGTTATTTGTGTTAAATTTGTTTACGTGGCTCCCCATGGATAAGTAAATATATCACGCATGTGTTTTGAAATGCAAATAAGACGTTGGGATAATGAAAAATTACTTGATTCGTAGAAACATAATCAAAAGAAAGCGCACGTAAAACCTGGAGTCTTCCTCGGACTTGGCCACAAACACTACTTCGGACATAAGTGGTACATCTGAATCGGACTCGGAATCGGTCAAGGATTTACAAACTTTAAAGGTATTAATTGTTTCGATTATGTCGAGGACATGGACCTCAGCGACAACTAAGTAAATTGATGGGCGAGGCGCGGCAGATCTGGCACCTCCTTTTTATGTATTGAATCATTGTAACTCATATATTTTTATACCACTATTGTGAATTTGGAAAGGTTACCTAGTAGATATGTAATAGGCCGCCGCTCACTTCTAATCTAAACTTGCTCACAGCCAGACTGCCGCTTCGCCAGCTATTACAAATATTAAGTTTCCAATTTTGTTTTTTCGAAGTCAACGACGTTGTAATTGCTCAAACTTATTTATATCTGAACGATCGGTTGTATGGGAGATATATATATATAGTGGTCCGATCCTACCAGCTCCGACAAATGTCTAATATAATACAAAAATACATCTCGATACCAAATTTCATCGAGATATCTCAAAAACTGAGGGACTAGTTTGCGTTCAAACAGACAGACGGACAGACAGACGGACATGGCTTAGTGAACTCAACTCGTCAACCTGATCATATCGGCATACTTATTGATGGGTCTATCTCTGCTCCTTCTGGTACTTACAATTTTTTAGGCTCGGACCAAAGTTAATATACCATTTCAAGTTCATGAAAGGTATAAAAAGCGTTCTTCTTATTTTCTCACTCCAGTTAACACGAAAACGTGTGCAGATTATAATCAAAATTTGTTATAAAAATTGTTATCTACTTATGTTCCTTTTTTTACTGAACTGCTATATTGATATAAGTACTTTTTTGTTAAATGCAATTTTGTTTTCATAATAAATGCAAGACATGCATATTGCGTTTTTTATTAAATATATCCCTCATCAATAGGCTTTTAAATTAAGTAAAAAAAAAATTGTTTTGACCGAAAATGATTATCAGAAATTTATTATAAATAATAAGTTTCGAAATGTAAAATTAAAGAATTGGATTACTTGATGACACTTGTTGTGCGACTTTGTCCACAATATTTGATCCGCCATTTCTAATTTCGGAAAACGTCACTCGGCATTAAAAATATTATTAAAATTTTAAGACCTTGCCCGGTTTTTTTTATACCTAAATCTTTGCGAGAGAGGGGCTTCCGTTGACGAAGAATGCCCCACATGTACGTACTACGTACATTGTTTATTTGCAAAAAAACAAAGCAATAAGTACTCGTCACTGAATGCACTTGCAGTAAATTTTGTGCAAATTTCCAACGTTTTTATAGAAGGAATCAACATTACTATTAATGAATACTGCACTTTGTCCAAATTCAGCAACGAAATGGCAGCATTTACGTCACGTGACGGCGAGAAATGAAGTTAATGGCTTTAAAAACAACACAAATAAAATAAGTGCGGACTTATTTAATCGCCGACCGGGTTTTATTAATGCGCTCCATGAATATTTTAACGAAGAAATTTCCGTTTTAACGATATACAAAATCTTGGTGCAACGAACTCTCTTTTATTTTGGATGCATTGTGTACTCAAAAAAAAAAAATTATGTATATATATAAAACGATTGCGTAAAGAAACAGGTAAATTAGTGGTAAGTCTTCGTTTGTGCCTTTCACTATGGCTTTCTCTGCAGATATTCCTTTGAAAAATATTCATATAAAGACGCATGAACGTGTAATTTGGTACTTGCCTGTTGGATATATCGATGCAAGCCGTTTTGGAAGGATGATAAAAGAACATTGAAAAATTGCAAAAACACTTGGTGGGAAGTACATTTAGCAGTTGTTAAGCTCATGCTCATGTGTACATATGTATGTACATTAGGGTGAATTACTCTCCACACGAAAGAAATCGGTACTGTTTTTCCTTCGGAATTATAAAATTTATTATACATATTTGAAGACTTCTGCCAAAGTATTTCGGACAAGTGTTAAGAATTACGTGAGCTGGACAGATTTTAAAATACCTCCGAAAATCGAGTCTTTTATAGATAATATTAGTTTTTAAAAATATACTTTTTTTAAAAAAAAAAAAATCACCTCAGATGATAGAACAGTTTTAGCTTAACAGGTCTGCACAAAAATATTTAAAAATTTTATTAATGGAAAGAATATAAAGAAATTTTTGGTGGTGTTTTCAGATTGGCCCCGCTGACGTAAATCTAAAATTTTTTCCGAAATATTTTGGCGGAGATCTTAAAATATAATAAATTTTACAATAACGGTGTAAAACCTCAACTTGTTTTTTGTGAGGTGCCCTAATGCATATATTTCTGGTTTGTGATTCAGTGGCTGATGATTCAATGGTACAAATTTGGCCTCATTTCTTTTTATTGATTTACGACTCTCGATGCTGAAGTTTTCTGAAATATATTGAAGAAAGGCTGATTACTGCCAAAGTTCGCGATTATACTTACATATTCACTTTGTTGTGCATTAACTATCATACTCCTTTCTTGTTGATTTAACACACAAAATCCACTCACCTAACTGCTGCTAAACATTTGCAGTAATACAGTCGCAAATCGATAATTTGTACCGTTACATGTCGTTCATTTACTGAAAGAACATCACATTTTTAGTCCGGTTTTCCTGATCAAAAATCGATAATAACCAAAACTACAATAAATGTTATCTAAAATTTCAGCTAAAGGATAATTACGTTCCCTACTGTGGTCTGAGAACGGGACAATCATTATACATAGTTCTAAAGCACTTAAAGTGAAATACTGAATAACAAAATAAAAAATTCTGAATAGTGAAAATCTTCCAGAAAATGAGCTATTCTTCAAAAGAATTTACAAAATTTTAAGATGTAAAACATAAAACACCCAATTAGTAAAAGTTCTACAGCTATTATTTCATTGCAGTTAAAGCTATACGTTTCTTCTAGCAGGCGGTAAAGGTATTGTTTTTGTGTGGAATGACTCGCCAGATAAATTTCAAAACATTGCTGTTAAATTAATTTATGTATAACCAATAAAATTTAGAGCTCTGATTATTGTCTTCTCTGGTATGCTTTGATCTTTCATACACTTCACATTTCGCGAAGAATTTAGAAAATAAGCATTTATGCATTCACCAAAGGAAATCGAATAAATTGGAGTGTCATTAAGATTAAGATAAAAAGTGACTTATCTTAAGTAAATACCTTTTTAATTATGACGATTCGCAATTTTACGAATTTGACAGTGTGAAAATAGAATTATCATCGTTTCAGTGACGATTCCCATCAAAAGTATAAACAAAATTTCAAGGTCAAGTAAAAACCAAAAAGTTTGTATTCCTTCCAAAGAAATTCTTGCATCTAATTTTTAAGTGCAGAATGTTTTTGGTAAAAGTAATGGGTAAGTTAGATTTAAACATTTTTGTTTTGGCTTTGCACTTAGTTTAACTAACTTTAAAGCATTATTTCGCTCTGAGGTCGTCGCTTAAATTTAAACAATTTATGTAAATGAATTCTCATATAAAGTGAAGATCTGGAAAATAGGAGATTTGCCACGTCTGAAGTCATAGTGATAAGATTAAATAAGTTGGTTCATGAAGGGCTTCAGTATTTCGCACAGAATCGTCGATAGAACCTTGTATGCAAAGCTAAGAAGGCTTATCTTACGGTAATTGGCGCAAACAGCGGGACCTTCTTGGGGATTGGACAAAGTACACTGAGATTCTAATCTTCGGGCATCTATTCAGAAGACCAAATTCTGCTTAAGAGCTGGTGCATGCTCCGTACCAGCTCTTCGCCAACGCCATTGGACATCTGAGTCGATAAACCGTCGGTTCAAGGCCTTTGCTTTTTTAAGCCATATTATTGCTTTTCTCAGCTCATATTGGACAGGTAGAGGTACGTGAGCTTCGTTCCTATACAAAGGATTGGGTTCTTCTTCTGTGTCGCCATTCAAAAGCCTTGATAAGTGTTTCCTCCATATCCCTTCTATCCTTGTCTTAAAGCCCTCTGATTGCTGCCTTATTTTCTGATAGAATTATTTTCGCACCGCATTTTTGCCTGCTCTTCGCCTCCACGCCTTTCTTCCTCTGAAAATATGTATAGCTTCCTTAATTTCTTTCCGATACCGCCCAATTTTGCAATTGTTGTGCGAGTCGATGTTGGCTTTTTGGATGAAATGCAAGTCCAAAATTATCGAAGCGTATCTGCGGTCTAAATATCACGACGTGATCAATTTTGTGCTTGGTTCTTTGATTTGGGGCACACAAGTGGCTTTGTGTATGTTTCGTCGGGGCATTGGCGAAAACTTGGCTAATATTTTTGAACTTAGCTGTGGTGTGGACTTAGTCAATCCGTTCACTAATGGGGATGACTTACACATTTTTTGCAGCCATGACCCGTCCATCGCATTTCCTCTACTGCGTTAATGTCAGCCTTGTGATTTCGGAGGACATCTTGCAGCTGGATAGAGGCACCTTTCCTATAGAGGTTCCGGACATTCCAGGTGCAAAATATTCGTTTCTGACCACTCCCTGGTGAATGGCGATAAAAAACTTTCCACACATGCGTGGACTTCTACACCCGAAACTAATTATATATGCATCTTATTTGGAGATTAAGTTGGTATAATAACTAAAATGTGTCTTATATCGACTTAAGCGATTATTTATTTAAAACACAGATATGTATGTATATTAGGATTTATTTTACTTTTCATCCAACTCTTCGCACATGCTTCACAGAAAATGATGCTCACGTGCTATGCCGGATGATCGAAGAAGTAAACAATGGGAAACAACAAAAGTCAAAACACTGCAACCAAAACAATGAGCACAAAAGTAGTGATATTATCAACAACAGCGGTGATCATGTTAGTAAACCTACATCTGTACATACTACTCAATTGTTGGAAAAAATTCATACTCAAAATATCAAAAATGCCAGAAAAACCGGTTTAAAGTTTTTAGTCAGGTTTTTTCCTTGAATTAAAATCAATAACATAACAAATATAATTGTTAACTTGAATCCACAGGGACAAAGCGCTCATCATACCTTCCTTATTATTCAAAGAGAGGTGGTTCCTTAGTTACAATTTTTTTATTATGACTTTCTTCCAGAAAACATGCGATTTATAGTATGCATAGTATGTATGTATGCATGTGCAAACATACATCAATGGCAAATGTAATCACGTGAAAGTCGAGCTTTTTTTGCCGCACACACGCTAATTGATGTGACTGGGATTGCAGTATGATGAGATTGCACCAAGCAAGAAAATACATTGTCTCTAAATAGTGGCACATGAGTAGTTCCATAAATTAACTGGTTTTGCCCTATTGATTGCCGACTGTGTAAATGGATGAAGTGCGTTTTGATTGCGTCGTCTCAATTAATACCTACGTATGTAGATACATATGTATGTACATTAGGCGCATCACCCCCCATACAAAAAATCGGTATTCTTTTTCCATCGGAATATTAAAATATATTATTATTTAAGACTTCTGCGAAAATATTTTTGAAAAATGTTAAGATTTACGTGAACTGAACCGATTTGAAAATGCCTCCGAAAATCTCATTATTTTGATTCCGTTGAAAAATTTCTTAAAAATTTTTATGCTGACCGTTTAAACCTAAACGGTCAATTTTTTGAAAAATATATTTTTAAAACCGAGTTTTATTTATAAAAAACTCGGGTTTTGAGGTATTTTCCAATCGGTCTAGTTAAAGTAGATCTTAATATTTTTTCGAAATATTTTGTCGGGAATCTTAACGTATAATACATTTTATAATTCCGGTGGAAAATCGCAATTTTTTTTAGGCGCACCCTAACGTACATATTTGAGTATGTATGGATAGTATGAGTAATGAGAGGCGTTAATAAGTTCGTTAAGCAAAGTGGCTTAGTGCTAAAAAACACACCGGAATAGGCCAAACGTTTTACATTATTTGACGAAACAGACGCCATTTGTATTTTATGGAACATGGGCTTAGTTTCGATTTCTTAGGCGTATGTTGCCTCTTTAGAAACAATGCGTTGTTTATTTCAAAAAAAAAAAGAAAACATTTGGACTTAACCAGGGCGTGGAAAAATTTTATTAAATGGATATAAAAACACTGCCCGATTTTGGCATAGTAAGCTACGTTCATTGGCTAATAACATCAGCAGGCATTAACAGTTCTTTGATAATAAATTGCAGGTAGAGAATATTCAAAAAAATTAACTGAGGGTAATCAAGTGTCGGGCAGTGTACCTTGCTTCCGTAGTATACTTAAGAAGTTTGAACATTCTTGAATATTCATACATAAATATGTCAACCTATTAATTGGTATGTACGCGGCAAATAACAAGTACTTATGTACATGTGTACATTAGACCGTACCGAAAAAAGTTCGCCGTACACGCCCGAGTCTAAAGTGATTTTGCAAGGCAATTTAAAAAAAAAATCTTTTTGCTGAATGTAGGGGTCGGCTTTTTAAATTTTTCGGCATTATATTAGGCATTTACAGTCGGATCTTAAAGTATGATGTACCGATGGTATTTTCTCAAAGAAGCCTTTTCTTTATTCCAAAGTTCATACACCTCAAATACCGATTTTTAGTACTTACCCACCAGATCCCAGTTACTACCACCCCAACGTACCACCCTAATGTCAATAAATTAAAGCTCTTTAAAAATCAGTAAGAAGTATTTTGATTACTCGAGGGGAACTATTTAAAAAAAAATATTGCCGAATGTATGTAGGTATCACCGAAGAATGTAAGAACGATTTTTTTTTTCGAAATTGCCTTGCAAAAATAATTTAGACTCAGGGTTGTACGACGAACTTTTTTGTTTGCTTGTAAGGCGGTACGGTCTAATGTACATACCTACTTACATGTGTGAAAAATTGGAAACATTTTTTTGCGCGTGCGCAAAAGTGACAAAAGGAATCTGCGTATTTTTACGAGTATACATGTGTAAAACAATGCTGTGCTATCCGGGTATAATATCTAAAATGTTGACATTTGTTTAATTCTTTTCACTGAACAAAATTATTTACAACAGCGTCCCACATTATGTATGTATGTATGTAGAGTACCAAGTTTAGTCACCCCAATGTTTTAACACTAATTAGTGGTGTGCTAAGTCGATACTTTTAAGTATTGATTAATACTCCGTACCGAAATGTTTGAATTTCTAATAAAAACGCGCAGCAGCCAAAAATATATAATTAAAACAGTTCAGGGAATCCTCGCCTATCAAAAGTCGAATGTAGAGGCTAATAGAGCTTTTAATGCAGAATAAAATGATAAATGTATATATATTTTTCCGTGTAGGTTTTATGACTATTATGCGATAAAAAACCTAAGACTTTTTACCGAAATCTCTTTCACATAACCAACCGGAATTATACATAAAAAGTATGTAATACATTTACATATATTTTATGTATGTATAGTAGGGTGTCAACCCTTCAATCGGTAATACCACGGTCAAAGATATCACATACAAATTTTGGACCCGATCGGAGACCGGTTAGGCGTGTCGCACAGGGGTCAAAATTCAGACTTGAAATATACTTATATTATGGCGAAGGTTTAATTGCTAGAATCGGTATCTGACACCGAAAGGGAAGTGTTGGGTACCAAAATATTTTGAAGTATTGGGTACCGTCAATGAAGCACAACACTAACACTAACCCCTGAGTGTTTTCAAATTTTCGTGTAGTTTACACGCGGCTCCAGAACTGACTTTTGGTAACGGGACGGTATGGAGTTTTTAGTTTTAGCTATAGTTTAAATTTTTTACTTTAGTGCTTAGTTTGATATCTTATCAATCAATAAACGGCATCGATCTTTAGATTCTTCACTTTGGATCTAAACATCAAGACGCATCCCGTGAATCGGAAAAGTCTGACCATACATTTAAAAAAAGGTAGCGAATTATGTTTTTATTTTATTTAAAGATTGGAAGAAATTTCCTCAATAATAAAACGGCTCGTGAAAAGCAAGGCTAAGTTTTCGAAGAGTGGAAAAGGATCGCTCGGAGCTCGCGTTTGTCATAGGATGTATACAAAGTATACGAAGGTAAGTATGAATTTTCGGATATTTCGATGGCTCCGTGCTACTTTATCCCATATGGTCGATAGCCGTCCATCTATCCGATCTTGAACGCCGTGCAAAATACTATTTTAACTTAATAACTCAAGCGCTGTCAAACTAACAATAGGATAGTTTTTCTGAGAGCGCTTGAGCTGAGTTAGTACAAAGTTAAGATAGATTATCAAGTTAAGATAATCTTTCGCACGGTTTTCAATATATGTGACCCGGCCTATGAAAAGG
>JAPVRG010229187.1:1872-17908 GCA_029783565.1 Rhagoletis cerasi | reverse complement strand
AACATACTTGTATCTAAGTCAGTTTTCCACAATTTTTTTTTTGAACACTAAAATTTTTGTTTAATCTTTAAAATTACTTCTTACTTTTTAAGTAATTCAATTTGAACTTTAAATCTTTATACTCTAGCTGTTATTAGATCCTCCTATTTAGTAACAGATAACTTTGACTTTTTAACATAATACATATTAAAATATTGTATGCCAAAGTCTGAATTGAGTACTAAGTTCGAAATATTTACATATGGGTATGAGTGGCCTTACTAATATTTATGAAAAAAGTGAGATATTGCTTAAAAATAATAATTAGAAAGGGGTTGTCTATAATTCTTGTTCAGTTTTGTCATGATTTAAGAGGCCGAAACAGATGAAAGTAGAGACGGCTAGACCTTGTTTTTATAATGCTTATTATTACGCCCATACTGCTGGTGTGCGCACTTGCATATAAGCAGTGGGTTAGTTTACTTAGCGCTTATCAGCTTGCTTATAAGCTCATCTCTAAGCTCAGCCATAACCGTATAAGATTTTGCAAGAAAGCGATTCCGAATTTAGGTGAAGGTACGATATTAAATTTTATAGTCGCATGAAGTCTGAGTTCAGATTTCGTCAAAATATCTAAAGTTTTATTCTGTAAAATAATGCTGGCTACACACGCTGACTACATGCAATTGTTGATGCAACCGAATAATTTTACTTTGACTCCATCTGTTAAAAAAACCTTGGTTGGTTGGTTGCAGTGCTTCCTAGTCGCTGCCTAGGACACAGTTAGCGCATTATTGCGTCATTTTGATGCACTTCTCGCGGGGTATATTTGGTCTATGCACACCCTATGTTGCTGGGTGGAACCATTTCGATTCTCTAATGAATCTGCCGATTTGACTTATGGTCGGTTAGTTGTGCTATCGGATGTTTTCCTAATGTCTTGTGTCTAATATTCGAAAGGCCTGGACATTCACATAGGAAGTTCTGGACACTTTCTTCGCAACCTTCTAGTTGACAGCTGCGGCAAATCATATTATGTGGTAGACCTATTTTTGCCGCATGTTTGCCTATGGGCCAGTTGCTACAATTATAAATACCTCTGGCCTTGATCTGCTAAGCAGGTCCGAGGTCTTCGTCCTGTTGTATACAGGCCATAGTTTTCTCGATATCTATCTTACATGCCTGTATATCTGACCACCTGCGTCTAGCCAGTTCTAGGAAATGCGTAGTAATCTCTCTTTGGACTATTTCAAGGGAAACCCAGTGCCACCGCCTGGCATTCATCCAAACCGGCTCCTGCCTTCGCCAGCTCATCCGCCTTTTCATTGCCTTCTATGTTCCTATGTGCGGGAGCTCAGCCAAGAGAGACGGCAGTTGACTGAGACACTGAGCGCAATATTACTTTGCATTACCCAACTAGCTTGGATTTGGTAACCGGTGACGCTATTGCTAATAGCGCCGCCTGGCTGTCAGAATAAAGACCCTAGTCTTTGCAGTGAGTGTATTCACTTCACCAATTCGTAAAAAAAAATTGGGATGGAACCCGTAAAAAATAGTCAAATTTGACATTTTAAAACGGACTAAGTCGAAAAAGCATGAAAACCCCCGAATTTCTAAGCCGATGAAGCTTTTTATACTTACATCAACGTTAATTTAATTTAAAATATAAATTTTTTTTGTATCAAAAAAAAAGTTCCGTTCACCTAGGTTTTGGTCGAATATTAAAAAGATGTTGTCCGAAGTTACATATATTAGCTCGTTATTAGATTTTTGAAAAACAGTTTGTAATTTTTTCGAAATATTTTATTTTTTGATTGGACAAGTTGGGGTTAAGGTTAGCTCTGGAGATGATGTATTCTGAAACGAATTTCCGTTATCCCTTGTCAAATTGGGTTTAAAGATTATTTTTTTAAAATTACTCGTTTTCCTTTATCCCCTATTCTTCTTTTGAAGTAGACAACGAAATTAAATATTGGTCCGATTACTCAGTTTTAAGTAGTTAATGAGTTCGCATGTAATATTTGCGGACTTATTGCGAATTCCATGTGAACAAATATTCCCCAAAATTATAAAGCAAAACATAAAAATATTTCCCAATTTTTTATTGTTTTGCCTGTTAAATTAGTGAACGATGTATTCACAAGGAGTTGCTATTTCTATTTGTTGAACAATCAACCAGGATTATATCTAAAGCTCTACGGGTCGAATTCACTGTGCGTAGTTAACTATTGACAAGGGTTTTACTATCGATTTTCATATTCACAGTCCTCAGTTAAAAAGAGTTTAAACTAGCATGCTCCTGGATAAACTCTTGTAAAATTTATTTTTTTGTGTGGAAAAAAGATTCACATTTGTAGAGAAATATGTTCATACGTATATTGATTTTGTGAATTGTCAGGTGATATGAGTTTCCATAGTTAACTATAAGACTGTTGTTAGTGGTTAAGTAAACAATGGTTTAGCTACACACTGTGAATTCGGCCATAAGGACTAATTAATCTTTATTTCAATTTCTTTGTAATAATTTTTTAATTATATTTTAATATTCTTTTAGAGGGTTGGCAAGCGTTTCGTGATTCTAATCGACTTCAAAATTGGGAATATAAAAAAGCTCTGGTACATCTGCAAGCGATCTATGGAATATTTCCCTATTACAGAGTTAGCGTTGAAAATCGGTGAGTATTTTATATTAAATATTCTTTGGTTAGGCTGGATGAAATATTTAAGTTCTTTGAACCAGCCCAGATATAAACATATTTTGCTTTCTTTAAAGAATACATCTACATTACGCGCATATTTACTATTTTACTCAAGTTATTGTTTTCTTTGTTAGCTTTAATAAACCTCATGAGTATATCATCACTCTGGATGAGGGCGGAATTGGTTTACCTGATCGTTATTTCTACAGCATTGATCAAAATGATGAGGTAAATATGAATATCTTCTACATATCGAGCCCTAACCGCGGAGATAACGTAAGCGGAATTTTTTTTTTAAATTTTTCTTTTTGATGCAGAACTGCTCATTGGCTTAGATATCAAAGCGAGTAAATTCAATGGACTTTTGCTTAGAGTCCAAGAATAAATCATAATATTTACCTTTGGGTGCAGTAGTTAGAATTTTTTTTTTATATATGACTGCTGTTTAATGGGCGATGTTGTTGCATGTATTTAGTTCAACTCAATCTAGTGCGTATATATTTACCAAGAGTTTCAAAACAGGAACTCATTACCGAAAAATCCGAATTCTTTTCATTTACCGTTAGTAAAAGAGAAGTGAATCAGTGCGAAAACACAAACCAATTTTTTCTGTGCTAAGGACTGCGTCGCATAAAATTGTCCATCATACTTGTTCCCATATTGTACTACTGAAATATTCAAAGTAATAAAAAAATATTTAAAGTGAAAAATGGGAAGGGAACCGGAATTGCTGGAGAATTGTATTAAAATTTTCCAAAATCAATCTCAGTGGTTTAAAAAAATTGCCAAGAAGGCGGGTGACTGCTGACAGCCCAGGTGAAGACCTTTAAGGTGTAAATAGTAGTTTCAGATAGAAACGCTGTCAAGAACGAAACAGCAAAAAACGAACAACATAAATTGCTGAAATGAAATTTTTTGTGAAATTTGTATGCTGCAAAATTGGACAACGAAAAGCACGTTTTAGCAGTCGTTTCTCACCTACTTAAAAAGGAATTTTATACAGCCGAATCTAGAAAACAGTCGCTGAAAATTCAAATAAAAAAGTGGCAAAATTTTCATAGAATTCAGCAGGCCATCTGTACTTGTGACAAAAGAAGCAACTCATTCTTGACTGCGGGAACAATCAACAGTTATATACATATGTTTATAAATATATGTATGTCAAGGAACTCGTACAGTAGAGATTACTTTCAATCTTACACTCTATGAAGTATCCACTTTTCTTTTGGGCCGACTTCGCTTCATGCCACTACTGAGTGTATTTCTGCCATGAAAAAACAGCTTCTCATAAAAATAAAATCGCAGTTGGGAGTCGGCTTAAAACTGTCCCATTGTTCGTTTCTAAGCTCATTCAACAGTTATTATTAGTATACATTTGAATTGGGTCTTAACTTAGCTCTCAAGCTCTAGAGAAAAAGAATTGTAAAGCCATAGTAAATGAAGAAGAAATTGAAACGTTCAGTTTCCACTGCCTTAGATTTTATTTATTAAATATTTTATCTTTATTACATATTTTATTTACGAAGCTCAAAATTACCAGTTTATTTTCCAAATTTACAGATCATTCGCGGTTATAAACTGTTGCTGCGTGATTTTGCCATTAACATGGGTGAGTGCTTCAAATTGCTTACCAAATATTTTATGACAACCTGACTTACTAAGTACATACTCTTATAACTTCGTGATTTTACTTTTTTCCATTAGGCATTGTGTCGCGCGAGGCGGATCTCTTTGCTGATGAAATCTTTCATTATGAAAAACGCATTGTGAGTCACATCGATTCGGTGAAACAATCTGATGAGACAAAATTGAATGAAATAAAAACTTTAGCTGAAATGAAAACGATAGCACCATCTGTGAGTATTTAGCAATTTCAAGACATATAAAAAAAAATATTGATCCTTATAATAGTTATATCCTTTTTGCATTTTATTTTACAGTTGCCCATAATGGAGTCACTTCAAGCGATTTTCAGTCATACAAAAATTAGCGATGAAACGGAAATTCTAGTGCGTGACGTTAACGTGTTCAGTGAACTATCTACTGTGGTATCTACCTCTGATAAGAAGTAATCAAAAGAAAAAAAATCAAGTTTTGAAATTCGAGACAAGAAGGTTTTAAATTTTTAGTTTGAAAGGCGTTGGCAGCGTACATGTTTCTTAATTAATCATGCTTTGGCTATATTAAAATTTGATGCCTCAGTTCGCTTTCATATATATACATACATAGGTATTTATGTATGTACATGTAAAAAGTAGCTGATTTGAGTTTTTTATCTCGTTTAGCCTTTTCATTTTTCTTTTAGCTTCTCAAATTTCACACATCTTTGTTTGCTTATTTCATTACCGACCTGAATTAAGAAGTAAAGGCATTTAATATTAATATGCAATATTTTAGACCAATTAACAATTTCATAATCTGGTCGTTGGCACGTCATCTGTTGCCACATTTGTCGCGGGAATACCGAAATTTGGTGGAGAACTTTGATCACGCCATCTATGGTGAGTTAGCTTTGCTTGAGCAGTTTTTTGTTTTGATATTTCCAAGGTTTTTTGTTTACATTTATTAATTTATATTTATTTAAATAACATCTTCAAGGTCGCACCGCTACCTATCCACGCTGGATGATTTGTTCACAAATAGTACGCGACTGGTTGCCATTTGCTGTTGATGCTCTACAGCAGCAACAGAATATAGAGCAATCGAAGGTTGGTTCTAAATTGAACTGAGCTCTTAAACCGTCTTAAGTATTTTCTTTTATTAATTTTTACAGTCCAAACGATATGCTACCCAAGACTACAAACATGGCGAGTCGAATACAGTACATTATCCGAGCAAATCAGAGGGGAATGATGCATTTTTACGGCTTATGTACTACAGTTTACAGAATCAGTTGAAAGACTCAGTTAATCAGGCCCACTGGATTGATAAACGTGTGAAGGGCTACATTATTGACAAAGTAAGTAAATGCGTTATCAAAAAATTATGAAACGAAAATACCCACCTTTCCAATTTGTGCTCTGCAGTTAACCACAATGCGCCTGCAGATCGGCATACCCGAGGAAGCGCTGCACGAAAGCTCCTACATAAAGGATTACTACAATGATTTGTTGTTGAATAATTTATTTTTTGTTGAGCACTTGGAGTCGATTTGGAGTTTTCGCAAAGTACGTATGGAAGCGAAATTGAAGCCTATGAGTATTGTGGACACGTGAGTAGTGAGATTTGCAAAAATTGTGTTGCATTTGGTAAATTTGAAAATATATATATTTGTATAGCATTGTTTCCGAGATGTACACGCGTGAAACTCCACAGCCAATTAGCTATTCCAATATTTTGAATATGTTGATCATATCAAGAGGTATCGCCGCATCCGCATACTATGATTATAGATACCCTATGTAAGTACATAAAAATTAATTTGTGAATTGGGTTCTTATAAATATTCGATGATTTCTATTTACAATTACTAATATCTGTACGAGTGATGACGTGCGAAATCTTTACTACAAGAGAATAGAGATTTATGCAGTTTTTACTTTGACTTTTTACATTTTTTATTAGCGGCACCCCAAAACAGTGAAGATATACAATTCACTTTTGTTAGAAGGTACTAAAGATACTATTCGGACTCAGATATCGGTGCCTGCGTGCAATTTTATCTCAACTGGTTGATAACCATCAATTTATCCTATATTGAACGTCATGCGAAAGACTATATTAACCTGATGAGCTATCTTAACTTTATACTAACTCAGCGCTATCCCAACTCAGATGCGCCTATTTATTGTTTCGCATGCTAAGCTGTTAAGCTATGGAGTTATGCCACAATAAAAAGGCTCGCCTGTCATTTTGAAGAGTGATCAATGTTGAAGCAAAGTGGTGAAAATTAAGAAAATACTTTAGCTACAGTGATCGAACTACACCTTTTCCAATTTGAAACGAGAAAATATCAATTGTATTTCGGAAAGCCTCGATTGGATTTCAGAATAGGCAGTTGGATATCAGAAAATTTTCGTTGAATTCCAGAATAGGTAATTGGATTTCGGAATATGTTTATTGGATTTCGGAATAGGCAAACGGATTTCAAAAATCGTCAAAATAGAAACAATAGGGTCCAAAATTAAAAATCATGTGAAAGCGAATTTGCTTGTTCCCGAAGTGCAAGGTCTCAACGTTTCAGAGCAACGGCTCCAATACCTCGAAAGAAAAATAGATGAAGCAAAAGCCACAGTAACAGGAGGAGAGGCAGTATAACACGCCACAACATTCTATGCGGATGCAATAGCCATGAGTGATATGATGGTCGTTGAATAGCCTTATAATAAAATGTCGTCTTTAATAGTCTCTTATTTTATGTATATGAGTCGGTTAATTGATTTATATTTTGGAAATTCAATCAACAATTTCCGAAATAAAGTTGACGATTTCTGAAATCTAGTTGAGGTTTCCCGAAAATTCATTGCCTTCTTCTTAAATCCAATTGACACATTCTTAAATTCAATTGCCCATTCTGAAATCCAATTGACGCTTTCTGAAATCCAATTAACTATTCTGAAATCAAAATGATGTTTTCTGAATTCTGATTAGCTGTTCTGAAATCCAATTGACATATTCTAATTTAAATGTGAAAAAGGTGTAGACGAAAATATTTTAATTTTTTGATTAACTTAAATATACGTAGTGGCTTTAACATAAGGAAAAGGTTAGATTGTTAATTTTTTCCCTTTAGCTTCACTATTTCATGCTATGAGTATTGGGGCCTCAACGCCAATGTATGTAAAACCCCCTATCTGGAAAACTGTTCTAGAAGTCTTTTAATGAATTCAAGGGCATCTCGCTTCTTGCGAATTTTATCGCCCGAAAGATAGATTGTACATACATCAAATCGATTGTCTGAATCGCAAATTTTACAATACAGGCAATTCCAAGCATTTTCAACTAAACTTAGGTGCTTCAAATAGGGTGACCGTTGCAAAATTAAAACTTTTATATTCATATTTTTATAACTCCCTTGGTACCATGCATTATTCTGCTAGGTTATTCAAGAAAAGTAACGAAACACTGTTGTCAGAAATTTCACATGGAAAAACGTTCAACTTAGTCTGAACAAAGTCATTTACTCCCAAAAAACGTAATTTTTCGAATAGATACATACATCATGAATTTGATTATTATTTTGAAATTTATTTACACTTGTCCAGATTTGTACATATTGACAGTTACATGAGGTGCTTGGAATTTTGTTTATTGAGTTGAGCTCTTGAAATTTCTAGACAACACTACTCTGTGACTGGCAAAATGTATAAATCTTTACAAATACACCAATCGTGTGACACGGCCGTAATATATAGAGGCAAAGTCATATTTTACTGTTACTTCAATGAAGCGATAAAATACATTGCATCATACATTCAAACCAACATACATACATATGTATTCATTTTCTTTTGTATTAAAAACAGAGAAGCAAGCGCCTCAAATATTGAGAGAAAATCATTTGGGGAAAACTATGAAAAATAGGGACATTTTTCAGGACTTTGGTGAAATTGTCTTAAAATCTATTTAAAAATTTCTCTCGAATTCTTACCAATTTTGAAGTTCAGGTTTGTCAAAAACGTCTAATTTTATTTAAAAAATTCCTAACATCAACAAGTAATGAAAAACGTCAAAATGATATTAAAGACGTCCACCTGGCAACGCTATTTGGAAATTATGCCACTAATGCTTAAATTTTTTTTGCGTGAATTTTTTTCCCAATTTTTGCAACTTGAAATTTGAACTGAACAGTTCCCAAATATCCAAAGTCCTGGATCCGCGAAATCCTAAATTTTTGCATTTTCTTCAGTCCTTTAAATGCTTAAAAAAACCGTAAGCACAATTCAGATACTTGGGTATATGTACATTAGGGTGGTCTTTAAAAAATCAAATGAACTTATTTTTTCAGTCTTACCCCCTCAATCGATAATACCATGGTGAAAGATATCACATATAAATTTTGGTACCGATTGGAGGGAGTTAAGGCCTGTCGCACAGGGGTCAAAGTTCAGATTACCCTATGAAGATAAAAAAAAAATTGAAAAACAATTTTTTCCATCTAATGCCCGAAATTGATACTACCATAGTCGAAGATATCACATATAAATTCTGGTCCCGATTGGAAACGTAGGGTAGTCTGAACTTAGACCCTTGTGCGACACGCCTTAACCGTCTCCAATCGAGACCAGAATTTATATGTGATATCTTCGACTGTAGTAAATAGAACCCATTTTTGGTATTAAATGAAAAAAAAAAATGGTTTTAATTTTTTGAGTCAATATAGGGGAATCTGAACTTTGCCCCCTGGGCGACGCCATCTCCAATCGGGACTAGGTTAGGTTAGGTAAGCGGGCTGCCTCCATATATGGATGCACACTTGGACTCGACTAAGCAGTCCATTGTGATGCCCTTAGAGATGGAAAAAGGACGCAGGGAGACAGGAAAATGAGTGTAGGGAGAGAGGGGGGGAGCTACGGGGGAATGACGACACCTATGGCTTTTTACTGGAGAACGCTCCGAGCTCGCAACGAAGCGACTAATCGGGACTAAACTTTTTTAAATTTTTTCAATCAATTTGATAAAATCTTTCTTTTGAAATGAGTTCGGCTAATTTTTCCAAAAGTTAATTTTTCAAACAGATTTTGTGCAATTTTTTTATTCTGTATCAAAGAGGCGACCATAAAAGCAGATATTGAAAAGTAATATCTTCATGAAATACAAATTACATTGATTATAAGGGATTTTGTACGAAAATGTGAACTGTGCGGTTTTTGAGAAACCGCTGGTTTCTTTCTATGATTTCCGATCATGGGATTAAAAAAATTGCCCAACCCTTATTTTTAGATCCGCAACTCAATCGAAATCTATGATCTAAAAAAGAGGAAGATAGAGTCTCATAGTTTTTACTTGTCCCCTGTGCGACACGCCTTAGCCATCTCCAATCGGGACTAAAATTTATATATGATATCTATCTAATGTAAAAATTTTCTTCCTACATTTAAGGACCACCTTAATGGATGCTACCCTATTCAAGTGACGCAAATTTTTTTTTTTCAAGTTATTTTCTTCGTTTCCGCCAATTTTCTTCGAAAGCGATCATTCTTCAAAAATTAGATTAAAATGAATCTTCTCAGATTTTGAAGAAAAAAATTTGCCTATTCGGACAATTGTGGCATATAAAGCGCGATGCCTACTGATTTTAGAATTCTTTGCATGATTCTGAATCTATAATTTTTCTTTCAAATCGATCAAAAAAAAAATAGTATTCATTTTCGAAATGCCGCTTTATTTACTGAACGGTTATACATATTGGTAGCCTGATCATTCCTAACCCGTTAAAGCTTCTTTTAATACGACTTGAACATCCCCAACCGTTTTTAGCCTTATAGAAAATTTTAGTTGGGGGTGGACATCTCCGATCGGTTTTTCAACTCGGATCAGTTGTTTCCACAAAATGTTATAATTTTTCGACTTTTTTAGCAATGCATGGAAACGCCGGTTCACCGGTGAAAAACTGCAAAAACAATTTCTTCAATTTCACAAAATCTTCCTTTTAAAATGAGTTCCGCTAATAATATTTCCAAAAGTTAATTTTTCAAACAGATTTTGTGCGATTTTGGCTGCATTCCAAAACGTCAAAATACAAAGCATCAGCCTCTTTTATTTCCAAACCGCACTAGAATAATGAGTCTTGCTTGCGCAACTCAGTTGAAAAGTAGCATCTAATGTGAAATGTTCGGTTTTTTGAGGAGCTGGTGGTTTTTTAAATGAGTCGGTTAATTACCAAAGGGCATAAGTCAGTATTTTTCCGATATGGAAAATTTTGCAGTTCAACAGAGCTCCTTTGAACGAACCGAGCTGCATTAAAATTTTCATATCGTAAAAATTCTGACTTGTTCCCTTTGGTAATTAACCCATTTAAATAAAAAACCGAAATCTACAAGGGATTTAAAATACTGCCCAAACCCTAATTTTTAGATCTGTAACTCAATCGAAATCTATGAACTAAAAAAGAGAAAGAGAGAGTCTCAAAGTTTTTACTTTAGTAATCTAATCCATCTTTCTTTCTACATTGTATATCTTTATTTTCTCTTTCATCGCAAAATAGCCCCATAAATTTTGCACGCATTGGCGCTGACATTTTAGAAGTTCTAATTGATGCAATCTACACATTTGTCGAGCAGTACAAAGCCGAACATACGATATTGACCAATGAGAGTCTTGCAGCACGCTTCGATTTACCCAAAGTGGATGTGAAATGCATTTTAGGTGAAGCGCATGCGCACAGCCCTTATGTGGATGAATTGGATGAGCTGTCAGCGCATGCACTAAGAAGTTTTCATTACACATTGAGTGCAGCGAGAATCGCCGCACGCGCACAAACTACATTTTTAGAAGCGATCGATTCGGGGTCACCGATCACAGGTGCCAGCATCGATCAGGGATTGACATATGAAAATCTACGATTGACGCAACGCCATCGCATGCCTGGATTGCGTTCATTCAACGAAAATGAACTATTCACACTGGCCTACATGCAGAAACATTGTAGCACGCTGATTGCTGATAAGGATTATGCGCCGATTAAGCCGCATGTGGAGCGGCAACTTGCTGAGAAGTATCTGTGGGTAGAAAGCATGGGAATTTCTCACTTACATACATTAACTTTGTTGAGCATTTCTTCTAATTGCAGATTCGAAGCGACCTGGCAGCACATACAATTTCTGCCGCGCTCCATTAGCTGTGCCACGCCGGAAGCGCGCTGTTCAAATATACTCTGAATAGAGATAGGATTTTTTAGTCGTTTTTTTTAACTATTATTTATATTGCCAAGACTAGAGAATGCCAGCAGATAGCAAAGACTACGCACATTACATTTACTACATACATTTTATTGTAGTTTTACAATATTTATAAAATTATTTTTATTGTACTTGTATATGTATTTATGAATTAGGGCATATAGCTTATGATTTTTTTATTGTTTTTTTTACGAGCGGTGAGACACTCGTAATTTACAAATTACTTTTAACTAGTTCAGTTAGCTTTCCATTATACATGTAGACTGCTTTTAATTCAATTAGCAATAGATGATGAAGAAAATGAATATAAAGCATAAAAAAGACAAATATGAATTTGCAAAATAAGAATGTAAATTTATACGGAAAAACTAGCTACGGATTTATTGTAATGTTATTTTTAATATAAAAACTAGTTAGAAGTGTAAAAATAAAAATTATTGAAATATTAAAATGCACCAAACGTGTTGTATGTATTTTACTTTTTGATCTACATCAGCCGCTCCTTCAAAACCCTTTCATTTGATACCACAATCGATAAATTTCGTTTGGAAAATAAATTTCGCCCGTTTCCATGAAAAAAAAAACTGCGCTCACAAATTTCGCCTTCCACCAGGCGACCAGAATCGCTCAGCAGGCAACTGGCTGCGCGGAAAAACAAAATTCGTTGCATACCCCCGAGGCGCAAACTGCGGCTTCCGGCAGCACAGGGTGACCCACATGCACCAGCAACAGCCAAGCGAAATGGGGCACATGAGTAACCCTGTGCCGCCGGAAGTTGCACTTGCGCCTCGGGGGTATGCAACGAATTTTGTTTTTCCCCGCAGCCAGTTGCCTGCTGAGCGATTCTGGTCGCCTGGTGGAATTTATAGAATTTGTTCGCCACGAAAAATTTTGAAAACGCGGGCAGCGCTGCCGACGTGCGCTGTGTGCGTGCGTGTAGGTGTGAATAGTCATCAGATTTTAATTTTTAAGCACATTTCAGCCAAAGTTGAACCGATTTCAACGTTTCAGTTGTCAAATGAAAGGGTACTGAGCTGCGGTGCAGGGAATGATAAGGAATTTGTGAAAAAAACTGAGTTTTTAATGTAAAAAATTAGTGGGTTTCAAAGTTTTTTATAAAATTTATAGCATTTTAAAAGCTTTGGGTATATATATCGTCATAGATATTATGGAGTTACTTACGTGCATATAATAAAAGTCATTGCTGAAAATAAAAAAAATATATTTTAACTGCCTTCGCCAATTAGTACTTACATTTATTACCATTATTACAATCCACCTCTTTACTCAACGTCACAAAGCAAACAAGTCTTTTGGTTTTCTGTGTTCTTTATTGAATTATTTTTGTCTCTAACAATAGCAGCAGCTTTGCTTTTGTCTTATTTATTTTATTCTTTATTGTATTTAATATTTATTAGGGTATTACTTACGTATGTCATACATATGCATAGTACATAATTAGTATATGTATGTATGTGTTGCATGTGTATATATTAAATTTTCTATACTTACATATATACCAATTGCTGTAGTAATAATCTTAACGATTTATAAAACATTTCATTTTCTTTAGAATTATAACAACGTATATCTTTATACATACATACATCTCTTTTTCTGTTTGTTTTATTTAAATTTTTGTAATATTTTTTTATTTTCTTTCTTCATTTTTGATTCAATGGTACCTAGTTAAGTTGTTGATGGCTTCAAAATTTTTAGGCTACTTTTCTGCGGTAGTTTCGTCGATGCTCTAAGAAAATGGCCAAATTTTGTTTGGCGATTGCAGTATGTAAATTTGTTGCTATTTTTGTTTTAACTAAATTTGAAGAATTGAAAAAATAATGACTATTAATCACAAGTGCTATGTGTGCCTAAGTATGTGTGGATGTACGTATGTAAGTATTGACGACAACTCGATCTTTTCTTGGTTAATATTTTCTGTAATCCTGTCCGCGCCATTCACAATAAATACTTATCTGTACACTTCTTCATTTTTCTTTACCGCCTCGCCAGTTCAGCGTTTTCAACATTTCTTTTAGGTACTCCTTTTCTCATTTTATTTTTGTTGCATGTTTTCAATATCATTTTGTTTGTTGTTTATTTTGTATATCACATTCATCTTGTTACATTTTCTACTAGAAACACTCTATGCTTCACTTTTCTTACAACTGAACTTTTTCTTGCTGTACATGAGTTGTGTATACTTTTTATTTGGAAGTGAGGGGAAATGCGTTTTTAATGTAATTTTTTTTTTATATTTTCCTAATTTATTGATTTTCATATTTCGTTTGTTTCTCATCTATTAATAATCATAAGCATTTATTTTTATTATTCAGTTGTTGCATTTCTTATTGTTCTTTTGCATATTTTAAATAAATTTATAATTACTTTTTATACACGAGATTTTAGTTATGATTTTCGTATTTTTTCCATGTTGAATTTGCTTGAAGCAATAAAAAACTATTTGCTTGTTTATATAATATATAAATTTGTCTTGGGTTTCCAAATAAATATTTACAAAGTGTTTATTTTTCGTTTGCAAAATTATAAGAGAATTTTATTCAATTTTATAATGTGAGATTTCTCTACGCATTCGGGACCAGTCTTTTTTTAATGAGCTTTTAAATAATTTTTGTGTTGATGCCTAGTAGCTAGGTGACGAATACAACTTGATTTACGAACTAAAATCAATTACAATTAGAAAATAAAAATAAAAATAAAAAGAATTAAGAAAAAATATAGCACAAGTTTCTCCTAAGTATAAAGTCTTTTAAAAATAAGTCGTAGCTGATCTTTTAAACGAACCGAACAATACAG
Organism: Rhagoletis cerasi; assembly: GCA_029783565.1. Lineage (NCBI taxonomy): Eukaryota > Metazoa > Arthropoda > Insecta > Diptera > Tephritidae > Rhagoletis > Rhagoletis cerasi. Next base: position 3,573 of record JAPVRG010229187.1, on the reverse strand, counting down.
TCATTTAACCGAGGTAAGTAAGATTTGACGTATAATTTATCTTGAAATACCAGTAGCTCTTACCATTTAAATATATTAATCCAAAAATCAATTAAAAAAGAAGATACAAGTAGTAAGTTAATAAGATGTCAATAGTTAAGATCAGATAGAGAAGGAACAACCTAATCTAACGCAAAAAATGGGAAATTGAGTTACTGCCGTCCCTAAATTGGAGCGCTAGCGTTGCGTTTTCTAACGCAATACCCAAATAAACGCGACGTAATTTTTGACGTTTTCTCATTTCCTTTCGTTTTTATACTCGTTTCCTCTTTCACTTTTTGCTCTCTTTCTTTCGGTCTTTCTTCCGCACCCAACTTCAACGCGTAACGCCCTGTCAAAAATGAAAAATTCATTTGCTCGGCGTTAGCGCCGCGTTATTGTGGGATACTTCATACAAATTGTATGGACATGAGGATTTTTGACAGTTCCTTGGCGCTTGACGCGTCCGTTTAGGGACGGCAGTTAGCTTTTAACGCATGCCGTTTAATTCGCGTTGGTCTCAAACAAGCTGTAGGGGCATCAGATGGGTTTTTTAATTTTTTAAAATACTCCGGCTTCCGGATATCCGATATTTATTAAACCTTTTTTTCACCGATCGGAAATCACCGAGAGATATTGCCTGTTTAAAAAAAAAACTCAACGCTTCCAATTTTTACATGTAATTCTTAAAATATCAATATAAATTGTACTTTGCGTATACTCAACTTACATATATGTATATATTTTTTCGTAAAAGGCCCTGCGTTACAGAATAAAAAACTTTTATAAGATCTATGGTACATGTTTGAAAAATGAAATCTCGGGACAGTTAACATCGATTGAAGAAATCGGACTTTGCAATTTTCCGCCGGAGAAATGACTTTATTTATTCATTATAAAAAAACCCGAAAATTTTTAAGAAAAATTAACCTAACCTTGTCAGCGATGCCCATCCCTCATTGGCGGCGTCACTTAAATTCACAGCAGTTTCCACTAGTCCCATCTGTAGTGCAGGCCACACCCCTCAGAACATTCTTTAAGGCGATATTTTGAGCATGATTCAGAATGTAAAGAATTTATACAGACCGCAGATACATACACATTTTATTTTTTTTTTATCATTAATTGTTTTTTCTGGAGAGATAATTCACGGAATAATTTTTGTATGTAATATTTTGGTTCAAATAAACAAATGCAGGTGAGCCTTTTTAGAGCATTTTTGAAAGAATGTGAAAATTTATTAGCCGCACTTACTACAGAGATCATCATTATAGGCATGGGCACATCCGACCGGTTCTTCAGCTCTATAGTTTTTTTTTCAGATTTTTTTTTTGAGAAAGCGGCGGTTTTATAAGATGGTTTCCATTCGGTGAAAAAAACTATTAAATAAAAACCGACTCCTATCCCTACATCAATTAAACTACCTATTTTGTCATCATGGATTTATAAATCGATGATTAGTATGGGACCACCCTTAAGATATCACCTTTCCGAAAGGGTTCACGTGGTTCAAAGTTATAACCTCCTCCTTTTTTATGTAGGTCGGTTAATAATATACTTTTTATGGCTCTATGCTTTAAGGTGGACATTTTTGTTAAATATAAATGAGCCAACTTTAGTTCAAGCGGCCCAAACTAATTCGAAGTAAAAAGCACAGAAACATAATTAGGGTATTCACAAGAT
>JAPVRG010229120.1:11860-22355 GCA_029783565.1 Rhagoletis cerasi | reverse complement strand
GACTTCTCCTTCCCACTGAAACTTCATTCGGAAGAATTTATAGTTAAAAACTGCTGCCAGACTTAAAGCCACGGAATATAGCGTTAACACACTCTGGACGAATAGAGAACGCCTTCCGGTACCTGGGGTGGTCTACTCTGTATTGCGATTCGAAACTCAATGCGATTCTAAATGCGGCACGGACTAATAAAAATGCATAGTGTCTAGTATTCGAATCAGAATGATTTGCTTTTCGAATCGCAATACAGAGTAGATCCCCTGAACTTTCAGACGATGGAAAGGGCCATTATGGAGGTCGATAGCTGGTGTGACAGCATGAGAATGGCGTTTTCGCAAAAATTGATCGAATTTGAACTTAGTAAGTCTTATAAGATGGTGCATTACTGCAGCATTTTTTAGGTAGATTTCTTAGCTATAAAGGGAACTATTTAGTAGTAAGCCTATAAATGGATCAGTAAATCGCATCACTTCCTAAAACTGTGCGGTAGAATGCCGCCAGGGAGGTAAATATGTACCGCGATCCAGGACACGAGGAGGCAGACAGACTCGCCATCAAGATGCTTTTTTGGAAATCGGCGACTAATCGGGATTATGGCCTGAAGACGATCCGGGGAGTAGACAAGTTGTGGACTAAAACACATAGCTGCGAGGTATTTTGGATTATGTGCAGAGCATACGATAGCAAGCTCACAGAGTTATTTTAGCTCTTAAGAGCCGCGGCGCTAGGAAATTCGTTAGTGTACAAACAGGACACTGTTAGTTGGCTTCACACGCCCCTTAGTTACTTCTAATCATTGATAAAATTTGCAAAAATTGAGGAACGAATAAAAAGAGTTTGGACACATCTTCTGTGGATATACAGCTCTTAGTAAGCTGCTGTTTAACCTCAGGGGAGTAGGTTTGCTACCAAATAAGCAGGCAGCTGCCAAAAGGGGGCATAACAAAGTGCTGCATGGTTTCAGGTTTAAGCTGTTTATTTTGGTCATTGTTTTTCTGGTAATGTGATGTACCTCAATGGCCTTGGCGAAGCCACGTAGTACCTAGCCAGCTTAATCTGACATTTATTGAAAAAGGGTTGCCATTATGTGAATTATATATCAAACATGAGTGCATTCTCTAAAAGAATATTTTCGGAACGAAATCCAAGTTCTTGTAAAGCAAAGAGCGTGAGCCAAAGTTTTTATTCTATGATTTCGAAAAAGGGTAATCATTTGCGGAAGGATAACTCTTGCCAAAAGGTGCTACTTGGGGCATAAGTAGGCAACTGAGAAGCAGAGCCATTTTCCGACGAACGAAATTCACGCTTCACAAATCCCTCGGACGATGTCGAATAACGATGAAACGGCTTTTGGGGATTTAAAGAAACTGGTCTTTGTTTTACGACTAGCACCCACGATTGGCCAATGAAAGCAAGGGCACCCCAGAAAAAAATGGAAAGACCAAATACAGTAGAACTTGTCATTCAAATTTTTAACAACAACGTTCTGGCAGTTATTACAAAAATATGTAAGAAGGAAATCTGTAAAATTTTCTGCAGTTCTTCAAGTCGCGCTGTCTTGGGTTTATTGGAAACAAAAAAATTTAATAAAATAGCTACAAAATTGCTTTCCAAAATAACTGAACTTTTTTAATACTTTTGGAGACGACCAACTTCTGAGGAAACATACTCAACTTGCGGCAAGTTCTTTCGGTTCGAGAGCAATTGAAATATTTAACCAAATTTTTTATGAGTGAAACCCTCATTCAGCATGCGTACTTAAGCTATAAGAAAGCGTGCATCGAAAAATCTTCAAGTTTTAGCAGCAATGTCTGAGATATCCTTCCACTCATGCATATGCTACATATTGATTTCGTGCAGTGCCAGAGGACAATATTTGCATACCAGTTGTGACCAATGCTGCATGCTTTCAAAGCTACGGCAAGAAAAAATTATTTCAGCTGCCTAGTACACTTCCGCTAAACGTCAAATCGCCATCTCACTTTCTTTCCGAAGGCTGCCTGTAATGTAGCACGAATTCGAAGGTATCCAACCTACCACCACCCACCCCGGAGCTTACGTACATGCGACAGGATAAAGGTCGTAGCTCCGTAGAATACGCATCCGTTGCATTGTACGTGCCGGGATATTGTTAACATGGGTTCAATCACACTACAACAAAAGCAGCAACGGCACAGCAACACATCATCAGCAATAGCAGCTTTCGAGTATTACACAAAAGCTGCTGAACATAGTCAGTTGTAACAAAATGGTCAAAAGTTCTTGCATCCGGTTGTAGGTTTTTGTGTGTGCTGTAGCCAGTGAGACCTATGAGCGTGCGTGCGTGCATTTAGCAGCTGGCGACAATAATGACAAAAGCAACAACAATAACAATGAAATTGGAACGTCTGTTGCTGACAATAACAATGTAGGCAACTACAACAGCAAATACGAGCAATCGAAGGTCCATAGACAATCATCCAAAGCTATTCAATTTCCCTACAGTCCCGTGCTGATTGCTTCGGCTGATCGATTGTTGGCGGTTTGGGTGCGTGCGTATTTGAAATGCAGGTCCTAAAGGTACGCACTAGTATTCGTAGCACCCCGCAAGTTTTCGTTCCTCTATTCATGCCACATACGAACAATGGCTAGAAGGCGAAGCCGTTTGGAAAAGTGTCAACTGCAAGTGATCGATTCCAAAACTGTGCGGTGCGGAAGCGCAACGGGTGGGTACATGGCTGTTCCAATCACTCTGTTAATTGTTCATTTCTACTCTCACATATGTATGTACGTAAATATATACATAGCACGTACCTACTCGCCCAATGTGCTTAGAATTTTCGTTACATTTTATTTGGGTGTTTTCATATTCAACAGTCGCCACGTCCAGCACACGTGCCTATTATCGATAATTAATTTTTAAATGTAACAACTTTGTGGTGCATTGAACATTTTGTTATTTTGTGTGTGCTGTTGGGTATCTAACCCGCTGACTATGCGCCCGCATGGTGGGTCATTAAATGGTTAATGCACGAATTACTTTCGATTGAATTTTATCTTTCAATGGTTGATTGAGTTGATGCATTGATGGGTGTGGAATTAAATCGGATGAGTAAAGCTTTAAGAGGCCTTTACTTTGACAAATTTTTGTTGGTAGAAGAAAGAACTATGTATGCCGCTGTTGAACGGTGCAAGAAATGATGCTGATAAAAATTGCCTTTTCCATACAATCTTATGGAAAGGCGTATTTCGGATTGGCGGGTTCTAAACAAACAATTCTTTCCAACACAGGGACAGGGACAATCAGTTCTCCCTGGACGAAGTTCGACTCATTACCACACTATTCAGAAACTTGTGGGGTACAAACAGGGATCTCCATTACAGGAATCTGTTTTCATCTGTTCCACTGGCACCTGTAGGAAACTCGATCCCATTCGAGAGCTTGGTGTACAGAAAAGTCGATTTTCTCACTAGCGCTTTGAAGTGAGATCTTAAAAGCTCATGGCTTTAAAGATTTCGGTAAAACAGTGCGTCAAGCAGGCAATCCGTAAAAGAATCCCAAACGAAGTTGGGAGCTTTACAAAACGGAGCAAGAAATGTATAAGTCTGGAATTAAAAAAGCCTCTACAAAGGCGTAGAAGGATGTCATGCAGATTTAGATGCGTGTTTGCGAGGAGTCCTGCTCTGTTGGTATATTTGAAGAAGCGGTAAGTGGGGAATGACTAGCGAGTAGTCGGTTCTGTTCAACTCATTCTCAGGAAATTTGGGGACGGAAGCTGATGGTATCGCATTGTGTAACCTGATGGATAAGTGCTCACTAGCTTAGCCAATAAACTTTTTCAGGCCCCTCCAGAATGCGGGATTGGATGGCATTATGCCGGTCTGTTGTAAAGGAATTGTGTATTTGGAACGTATTTCCGGCATACCTTGTCAAATTTGGTTTACACACAGACGTGACATCCCCAGTGCCCTTTTTCGTCTCCAAACAAAATTTCACATCATACGCCAACCCTGTCGAAAACAACAACAACCACAAATAAAAGAATCTGGAGGTGTTGTGTCGTAGACTAGTTCCTATAGGTATATGCTTGCTGCGTTGTGCGAATTTCCAAAGCTTGAAGAGTGATAAGGGGGACGCTTAAACCAAAGACGGGCAAAAGCTGTCACGTTTCGCTCAAGGTCGATCAGTATCATTCGTAGAGTGACTTTTGGATTTGCACATTAGGAAAAGTAATCCTGGTGATTGCCTATCAGTATACAGACACCAAAGGTAGGTCGGCCGAAACCGCGCTTCATATAGTCTTGAAGTCGGAAAAGGAAGATTTATGCAACGCTCTTCCGGGGGAAATCGTCAGATCTTTGGCTAAACATGGGTCGAAATTGACAAAACTGTCATAGCGGATTGGGGCGGCGCGCTACCATTCAGTGTAGGGCAAATAGAGATTGTGGTCGTGAACGAACTATTAGAGGAGCTGGAGAATAGTGGTCACTGGATGATTGCCTATGCGGATGATATTGCACTTTTGGTGAGGGCTTAATTATTTAATCTTTTTTTGATCCTATCCAAGGTTACTTGACCCTGGCGTCTAAGTGTACTGCGAAGAAGGAACTCACGATGTTACCTCGTTCAGCAGGAAGTAAAAGACGTCCCGCGTGATTTATCCCTCAATTATTGGCGTTTGCGTAACGATTTCTGACAGAGTCGAGTAATTGGATTTGTTTCTAGATTGGAAGCTGTCGTGAAAAACTAGCATTAAGCCTGGGCCTTTATCCTGCAGTAATTGTCCGGCTCTATGAGACCACATTATATTCCATAATATTTTATTGAGCCCTCGCTTGAGGGAATGAACAATATGAAGGCTACGCTAATCAGAAAGCTGTAATACAACCAAAGAGTTATTGCCAAAAAACGTGAATTCAATAATAGGCTAAAAAGTTTGCGATACACTGAACGATGACACTAGCAATTGGTTTTTGGAAATACAAATGTCTCAAATCAAATATTCTTATTTATGAACATTTTTTCTCATCGAAATTGAGCTTTCGTTTCCTTTCTAGCACCTTATCTTACGTGTTGATTTTATTAATCATTCATGCCAAACAACTAGATATCGCCAAATATTTTACGAGCACTCTGTAAACACAAAATGAGTAGGTGTTATACATATGTATTTATAGCGACATTGGCGATAAGATTTGCGTATATATATCGATTTTTAAGCAATTTAAACAACAGTTTCTCACATAGCCCCCATTGAAGAGTACATATTGTTACGGAAAATAACATTTTGGAGTTAGTTAGCAAAATTACTATATTCTTATTATAAAAATGCCACCACCACCAGACCATCATCACGGACCACCACAACATGGACCATCACACCATGGACCACCGCATCATGAGCCACCGCACCATGGCCCGCCACACCATGAACCTCCACACCACGGGCCATCACCGCCGCATCATGGACCACCACACCATGGCCCCGGGCCACATCATCACTAATGAGAGCGATTGAACAACAGTCATGGAACAGTCTTTTTTTTATTAAATAAAAAAAGAACTCTTAATTACAAAAAAAATACACTAATTTTGAATTTATGAATTTGTTTTAAAAATATTGCTAATGCTAAGTTTAATAAAAATCGACAAATTGGTGCCCTTATACTAAACTGAAAAGAATTTATATTTATGTACTATGTATGTATATATATAAATATATGTATATTGGGTGACATGAGGCTTCGTGGATGTTTGGGTAGATTCAAAAAAAATTTTTTTTTTTACTGGAAATTAATTTTAATTAAGTACATATTGGCCAATATTATATATCACCTTTTGCCGTTTTTCGGCTAGCTTCATAATTACGAGCACATCGGTGTAGAACTTCAGTGGTTTACCGGTGAAAAACTTGGCCAAGTGAATTTTCGGCGGGGTTCTTGGGTCGACCAGTTTTTTACCAGCAAGAGAGTTTTGCATAGACCGAAACAAATGGTAATAGCACGTTACAAAGTCCAGGATAAACGGCGGATGCATTAAAACTTACCAACCAAGTTCTTTCAATTTCTTCCGACTCATAAAACAGGTGTACCACACCTTGCTCAACCATTTGCATTATTTCAGCGACTCTTCCAGTGACTGGCCGACCAGAGCGAGGTGCATCTTTGGCATCAAAATTTCCGTATCGAAATCGAGCAAACCACTCCTGGGTCCGGCGCTCACAGCAATCTCACCGTACGCTTCGCAGCTTTTTCACCTTTTTTATAGCGAAAGAGCATCACACATTTCTTCAGATGTTTCACTAATTTTCAAATAAATATAAAAGCTCAGTTAGTCTAGACTTAATTTCCGTAACTTAACTCAACTTAGTATTTTAGCCAACCTATTATATGAGAAATTGCGTTGGCGCTTAGTCAAAACTTATCGGAAGAAACTTAAGAACCTGTAGATTTTAGATTATGTTACGGCCTTTCGATATTGAGAGCGGTAAGAGAATCAGACTTGTTTGTGTATTTCTTAAAAATAAATGAACGCAAAAATTTTTCTTCACATGATTTTTTTTATAGACGATGAACTGCCAAACAGCTGAAAAAGAATAAATAAAATAAAAACAATACTTTTTAATATACAACGCTTTTATAAATTGACTAAAAAGTAGAAAATAATATTTCTCAGTTCCATAGAATTCATTTTGATAACTTTTGATTTTGAAATTTCAGCAATTTTAGTATTATGTAAAGAAAATTTATCAAACATCTCAAATTTCTTCTAAACACTCATTATATTTTCCAAATAAAAATTCCTATATTCGGTTTAGTGATTCTTTCATGAGAAAGTTAAAGTTTCGAGGGAGGCATTATATTTTATCAATTTAAAGTACCTCACACATTCACATCAACGAAAAAAGCTTCCCAACCCCCCTTCCCTTTCAACTCTGAGAGTCGGGTCAAGTTGTCATGCCGAGAAAAATCCAGGCTAGGGCCGTTTATATGGATATGAGCGACCTCCGGAGCTTCAGAAAAACATAGGCAACATAAATTAAAGCAATAAAGAAAGCATGGTACCTAGCTCCATTGGAATGGATCTGTTTCCGCATTGGCAAATGTGAGGCTACAAGAAAAACAGGACAACCCAGATCCGCACCTTTTATTTACGAACACTGGCTCGTAAGAGGGGCACGACTGTAACGTTGTAGTAAAGTATATTCGTTTATATTTACAATCGATAAAATAGTCCAACACCCAAATTCATAAAAAATAAAGAGGACTTCAAATGCTTTATAAATAGAAACTTTTAATGAAAATGTCACTTTGTAAGCTTGTTGAATCTATTTTATTTTTGCCGCCTCACAGTGGTCCAACACTAGAATTTACTATTCAAAATTCTTCAAAGCCTTCATTTTTCAAACCGATTTGATTAATTTTTTTTATGAAAGGTAATGAAATTGAGAAGAGCATTTTTGAGCGCGATTTTTGAATTTTTATTTGTTTATACATTTTACATTTTTCAGTGCAGAGCGTGGAGAAAGCAGCTATTTTGAAAAAACCCCATTATCCTGTTCCTGCTAATGAATGTAGCATAATAAAAACTAGTTGAAAATAATTGTAGGGCTTCCCCAAAACGAAAAGGAAATCGCAAGAAAAATTTGAAGTGTTAAAAACGAATTTTAATCAAACTGAATTTTTTTTTAATTTTTATAAAAATTTTAGATATGTCTTATAGCTCACTAAATTGTAGTTTCATAAAGTGCAAGTCTCAATTGACTAAGAACTCGCCTTGATTTGTGATTTTTTTTTGCTGGCAGTGCTTGGCATTTCTTCCACATACGCAAGGTATGCTCGAGATGTCAGCAAAAAAAAATATTTTTAAAAATCCACCCGAATTCTTAGCCACTTGAAAATTGAAATTGAATTAATGGGCTACAAAATTGAATACCTATAATTTTTCTAAACTTAAAAAAAAAAATTTATTTTGGTGAACATTTTCTTTATAGCATTTCAAAATTTGCATGCGAAATTTTTTTCGTGTTGGGGGAAGCCTACACTTGTTTTCAACTTGTGCTTATTATGTAAAATTCATTAACAAGAATAGGAGGATCGTTTTTCTTAAAAATTGCTACTTTCTTTGCACCACTTTGCATTAAAAAAATTGAATGTAAACAAATAAAAATTCTAAAATTGAACTGCAGGTAGTCTTTCTTCCGGAAGATTGAGGTCTCCAAAACTTACACCGAAACTGTAGTCAACTTAGTGACATTTGTGAACCTGAGAGCCCCCCAACGACCATAGGATGGTAATTTTTTAAGGCTATCCCAAAAATTAAAAATATCCTTTGAAATATTAATACTAATGAATACTTAAAAAAAAAAATAATAATAAAAATTGTCTCCTTATGTTCTGAGACACCCTAATGTACACACACATCCATGCAGGTATATGGCTTGCGCGTAAAGTTCACTTTAAGGCAATAGAATTTGCAAAACACTAGACCGCCACTGTTGACATTGTTTTATACGTACTCGTATTTGTCTTTGTTTAGAGTTACAGAATAATTTTGTTATTTACCAACAACGTCTTATCTACCTCGCAGACAGACGTGCTGGCGTGACTCAGTTTTATTTATATTTTTTCTTTGTTTTTTTTGTCTAACCCTCTCATTACAAAGAATTACTTATCGCTAAAAATTTTTCGACGACCCAATAAATATTATCAATGAGCGATGTGATTATTGGAAGTGCCGCGATAAGAATTCCATATATACTTAAAAGTAAGTACTGAAAAATATCAATTACAGTTTCGCACAAAGCGCTCATTGAAGAGTTACTATCACTGCGGAAAATAAGTGACTATAATTAGTTAAATAATTTGAAAAACAAGTTTTAACAGTAAAAATGCCTTGCCATCATGGACCTCCACCACCACACCATGGGCCACCACATCATGTACCTCCTCACCATGGACCACCACACCATGGACCACCTCACCACGGACCACCCCATCATGGACCACCCCATCATGGACCTCCACATCATGGACCTCCTCACCACGGACCACCCCATCATGGACCTCCACACCATCATGGACCACCGCATCATGGGCCACCACACCATCATGGCCCTCCTAATCACGGACCTCATCACTATTAGTGCGTGCAAATAAAAACAATTAGCCATACCTGTACACATGTACCTCTGATATTTAGTGTTAATGAAAAGTTATTTAAATAAACTTTGTTTTTTTTTTATTATTTTATTAACTGAAAATAAATATTTTTGTACCTTAAAAATACTAAATATGTTTAGTAAAAAATTTTTTTATATATTGGTTCTGTGATAACATTGAAAATAATTGGGCTAAATATAGAAAAAAAGTTATGGTTAATAGAATACAAGCCACATCGGAGCATAAAATCTTAAAAATGTTGGTCGCTAAATCCGAATCCGAAAGTTGTATTACATGGCAGTTGAGAAGTGCATGTGCAAAAATTTTATAAATATAATGAAAGAAATTTTGCACATGCAGCATTACATAGCATGCATTTAGGAGCATGGTGTTAGCAATTGCGCCTAAACAGAGAGTTTTAGGAATAAACATCAACAAATAGTTTGAAAAAATCCTTAGGTTTGCAGAATGCGGGCCTGTATTCTAAGTCTATGCTACAATAAATTCGCTGACTGGAGGCGGCCAGAGCTGCTGGAAATCTTGACCTCGTCTCTAATAAACAATGAAAAGCCTTTGAACCACGTGTTGTAGCTATCTTTTTCGATAGTCAAGCGATCATCTGGGCCCTCTCCAATAAGATGACCTCCGCCAAGATTATCACTATTCAAATCTTGGCAGCGATGAGCAAGGTATATAATAGTGTACGGTTTCTAAGAGAACGATGTCGTCGAATAGATATTAAGAGAAGGTCTTTTATCTAGTTTTGTGGGGTCGAAGCATTTTTGTCGACTCAGTACGTCTTCTGAGAGAAAAAAAGTGGTTGTGGACAAGAGCCAAAGAACAATAATACTCTAAACAGCCTTGATATTGGGTTGCTCACTGCACCAATTGTGCTCTTATATGAACTGAATTGGTCTGTCCACTTAGGCAGAATATCGGATTTATCTTGAGGATGACGAGACGTCTGAGCAAATGCTGTGTAATTATCCGGTGTTTACAAGAAAAAAAAGTACATTCACTAGTCTACAGTCTGGCCTCTAAGAAAAGGAAAGTTGCCTACTTCGACATTCACTAAGGCAACTGTCAGTAGAATGGGCTTCCAGTGTTAGATATTTCTTTATGGGGATACAAAATGTCTTGTCGGTCAAAACACATACTTTTTTTTGTGCTGTGTTGATATTTCAGCTATGGCTATTAGCATTTCCCACTTTCTATCCTTTCATTTAATTATAAAAGGTACCAAAAAACTCATTTTACGTAAAGCTAAAGTATATGCATGCATACATACTTATGCGCGTAGGAATGCGTGTAAAAACTTTTATAATTTAAATTTAAATTTAAATTTAAATTAGAATG
>JAPVRG010229107.1:0-26105 GCA_029783565.1 Rhagoletis cerasi | reverse complement strand
AATCGATTTCTCTTTTCATTCTGAGCATTTTGGTATATATATGTCTATATCGTTCTCGATTCCTTAAGGCTGTTACAAACAACCGTTATGTGAACAAACTTAATATACCCTTGTGCACAAGTGCGCTCGGGTATAAAAACACAACGAGGTCTATGAAATAGCTAAATACACTTTAGTGCCAAAGTAGGCGTAACTTGTTTCCGCAGTGATGACACAGAAAAAAGGGCATTTAGCATACGGCAAGAAATTTTATTACCTCGACTGGGCTGGTTGGTGGAGGAAGGGAGTGGAGTACTTATATCTTTCACACATGACCACCCTCCCCCAAAATTATGCAACACTGCAAAACATATGTCAGCATTGAGCGCTAATACGCGTGAAAAGCAAAAATCGGAATTGTTGTTAGTGCTGCGCTGACAGTGTGCAGCATGTGGTGGCATTTATTGTACATACATACATACATATTTAGGCTTAAATTTTTATGAAAAGGGGTTGCTCGCGTAGCGCGTTGTATTCACCCTTTTAAGGTTGCCCAAACTACATACACTAATGCATATGTGAATGTTAGTGCTGTCATACAATTTTTATTTGGAGTGGGTCAACTTGAGCTGGGTCCGGAAATTACATATATTTGGGTGTGCAACATTTCATATGCAAATTAATCAAGATAAAATGATTTTCTGTACTCTTTTATAACGACCCTACTTACTCTTACATACATACATGCCGCGTACGTATCTAATTACCCTGCAGGAAATTGAATTAATTTGAAAGTTATTTATAAACTACTTTATTTTCAATGATAACTAATTGAAATTCTCACTATTTTACCTGCAACGAACTCATTTATTTAACATGGCGATGTCCTAGGAACCAGTCAATTGCCTTTTCCTGCATATATTTTCAATTACTTTAAAATGTATTTGGTTTGAAGGACTTTAAAAATGAATATTTGAATACGCCTTCGTTCTGCACTTCACAGATGCTTTTTCATAGCTCGGAGACACCAAAGAAAAATTCTTATTATCATTTTAGCATTTTGCCTCTGACGGAATTCGAACCCGTACCTTCTGGAAGCCAACAAATAACAGCAAGCACCTCTGCACACTCAGCCACAGCCAGACATGTAAATATGCTGTCAAATGTTCGCTTTGAATTACAATGAGCATGTCAATAGTCCGACTCTGCATATGATTTAAACTACTTTCAAACGCATTTAGCTTAAAGAACTTCGAAAGTAGTTAGTTTCCAACTACTTTCTCAATTGATGGTTCATTGGGTAAGAAAATTGCATTTGTTCCAAAGTAATTTTTCAATTAGTTGTTTTAAAATAGAAATCACTTCTTTCCGGCAGGGTAGTTACACATATATACATTGTTTATATATGTGTTTATATGGAATTCTGCCAAAATATGAATACATAAGAAATCTAAGCAAATCTGCGGCACATATTTTCATATATTTTTATTATCCGTAGAAGGGAGTGGAAAGTATACAAGGTGAAATATGCCTTTTTGGCGAATTTTTTTTGTTCATTTCTCCTAATTGAAATCTATGGGCAATGAACAAGCTTTTATTAAAAAAAAACATATACATATGTAGTAAATCAAGAAATATACATGCATGTGCCAAAGCTTCGTAAGAGACCTGTTACACGATATGTATTTCCATGTGTAAATGCTACTTTTCTGATACATTCTGCTATATGATACATGCGAGTACATGCAAAAAGGTAGCATTTCCATATGCAAATACATATCGTGTAAAAGGTCTGTAAGTAGGTAAGCATCAAAGCAAAAAGGGTACTTGAGGGAAAGGCACTTAACCGCGCAGACTAATTAAATAAACTATACTCAAAAAAGTTATTTACTGAAAAATTATGAAAAAGGTTGTGCACCTACGCGGATTGTGCAATTACGCGTTGTGTGCAGTTAAGCGAAAAGTGAAATTAGGCGAGATGCGCACTTAATTAGAAAGCGAACTTAAGCGGACGACGCACTTCAGCGGAAGTCGCAATTAAGAAGAAAGTGCACTTACGCATAAGGTGCAATTAAGCGGAATATGCATTTCAACAAACGCGCAATTTAAGGAAACCTGGAAGGGGATTCTTTTGAAATTTAGCAACGTAGAAACCGTTCAGTAAAAAGTACTTATTTAAACAGATCGATTAGTAAAAGTTGTTCAAAAAAATAGTCGACTTCACCTAATCGACTAACCGTTTCTTTTCAACTTTTTCAACTAACCGCTCACAAACAACTAGTCGACTAACCGTTCGTTTTCGATTTTTCGACTAGTTGTTTTACATAAACAAATATATTTTTATGTACATACATATGTTCATATGTATGAATGTGATGGATTTCAAATACAATGAAGTTTGCGCCTGCGTGAGCAATTGTCACTATTCGAATTATTTCGGTTAGTCGATTTTCAGACTACTCGAGCGACTAGTCGACTAATCGAATAGCCGGATAGTCGATTTTCAACAAGAGCTCTAATGTAGGAGTTAAAGCCCCGAAAATATTTTCATTAAGCCGGTATTTGTAAGAGGAATGAGTAAGGCCACTGTAAAGAGGCACAAGTAAGAATTTATTTGTAATGACTACATTCCTAATTAGTAGCCGTCATCGATTCGCCACTTCACTACTCGCTATGTTTGAGTTCCGGTCGCTTAAATGAAAAATGTGAAAGCAACAACAAAGTTAGCGAGCAAAGATGGACGATAGCGAGTTTGGTTGTACCTCATTGAGTTCGTTCGTTTCGCCACTCACTAACTTCCGGCAAATCGATGACGGCTAGTATAGTATTTCAAGGGGAGGTACATTTATATGGGATTTATAACACTTAATGATACGTTCCGGATGACGCACTTAAACCGAAAATATGGAAAAGCAGAGACTTTGAGGAGAGTTAACTGAAACATGTCCGCAGAAATTTTAATTTGAACGTGATTTACACTCAGTACTATTTCTTCACAAAAATGCGGAACATAATTCAGGTTTATATCTGGCCAAAGACTGTCACTTCTGAAAAATTCCTCAAAATTGTTAGGGAAATGTGTATGCTGTTACATTAACCCATTAAACGCGAAAGCGAAATATCAAAGTTGGAGAAACAAATTTTGTGTGGATACTACACTGGTTGGTATGAACATAAAACCACATCAAAAAGTTTCGACCTCTATCCGGGAGGGTCTGTACGAGCCGTGACATATATGTAACACTCGCGGATCTTTATTATATAATGCAATATTTCATACCACCATGAAAAAAACCTTAAATTCAAATTATTATTATTAAGAAAAGTTGATAAGTATATACATGTGAATATTCATAAATTTGCAGCGTGGGAAGGAGGTTCAAACTCATCTGAAGTGGAAGTTGTAGAAACAATCTACACACAGGCCCATGTTACACTTTACAGATTTGGTGTTTACAGATCGCTGGTTGTATCCAGACCATCGCCTCCTGGTGGGATTTCTAACTATGAAATGGCCAACTAGGTCATATCCAGCATCAAGCTCAATTTGCGATTCCGAGCGTCTAAATCCCCATGGAGTTCGAATTTCTCCATAAGTGCGGCAAAACTGAATAGCAAAAATGCGCTGTTTATCAACACTTGGTCCACTTAAGGCTAATATGTATATTTCTAAAACGGCTCTTTGGGCCTCAGAGTGCTCATTATATCCGAGCAGAATACTTTGAAGTGTTGACTCCTGCAATGTGAGCAGAATTCTGCACTTCTTCTTGATTGGTGCTGTTGGCGCCTAAGTGATTTTAGCCGAGTCCAACAAAACACGCCAGTTGGCTCCTTTTTGTGCCAACTGACGCCAATTGGAAATGCCAAGTAATGTCAAGTCTATCTCCACCTGGTCCTACATCGCAGAGGAGGCCTTCCATTTCCTCTGTTACCAGCATCGCTATCTGCGTTGTATATTTACAAAGCTGGTGGCTGTCTATTCGCATGACAAGGTCGAGCCAGCGGGGCCGCAGTGTTTCAATCCGCCGCACTATATCTATATAGCTCAAAGTCTGGGGTATTCGCCGTCGCAAATAGGCCGTAAATCTGCGCCAGATTCCTACTCTCGAACACTCAAAGAGCCGCTTCAACAGATGTTTTCATTGTCCATGCTTCTGCGCCATACACTGCGACTTTTATACGACGAAGGTACCGGGGTAAATATTTAATTTCTCCTTGGCGAATATGCCTCGATTTTCCAAGGAGTTTGGGTGTCTTTAGTGAAAGTCCAGGCGCATTCAAGGCATTGACCAGTCCTCTTATTACTTCCAAACTAGCTCGTCGCTGCAAGTCTCAGCTAACTTACTTTGGACTTGCGTTCCAGTGATGGTACTGAGACATCTGATTATCCGTCAGAAACTGTGTCAATATTTTGCCCAGCATTAGCTGGAAGACATCAAGGTGCTGTTGGTGGGCAAAACTGATGTTTCCTTCAATCTCAGAAGGTCGAGTTCGGTATTTGCTTGAATTAAGCAAATGGGACTGCGGATTGACAACTTCTCGCAACACAAACACTTGGCTGTAATCGGTGCGTATGACAACCTCATTCAGTCAAGAGGATGAGAGAGCAGACGGGCAGCGATGAGTTGAGAGATGAACACCTCAGCTCCCTAAAGCCCAATAATCTGCTTCACTAATCTGCCTCCATTGACCCATACAAGTTGTATATGCACTTAGACGGGAGGCACGGGAAATTTCGTAAAAAAAAAATTTATTTAAAAGGGTGCTTTAAAGCGGAGTTGGGCTGATAAGGGAGGCAATTAAATGAGAGTCGATTAAAATCTGCCGTTTATGGCTGTGAATTAAAAAAATAGCAAGTTCCGAAAAAGTAAATGTGCGCTTAAGGGTGATGCGCTTATTTGGGCAATGCACTTAAGCATAATACTTTCAAAAATAACCTATTTATTAATAATGTTTAACTGCGACCGGAATTGATAAAAAGCGCAGCTAAACGGATTTCACTATAAAAATGAACCATTTAAATAAAAATACTGAAAAAATATTAGAATAAAAATTGTTGCATATATTGTGGAAAATTCGCTGAGCCAATACTTTTTTCCGGCAGTTTATGTATGTACAACAATTCATATCATTTGATATATTAGCCAGAGAAATGTGAGTATGTTAGTACAAATACGAGCACTATACACAAAAATTATATTTTCCAAGCACATTTTAAAATACTATGTATGTACGTATACTTAAGCCTATTTGCCTCCCTTCTGCTCTTTACATATCTTTAATTATTAGCCTGCATTCACTCCTTCTGCCAATTTCATTCAAATATGTATAATAATCTCATTTTCTCCACCTTGAATTCCTGTTGCAAAAACAAAGTAGAGGAAAATGTCCATTTACGCTTATTTACTCATAAGTCTCTGCGGTTTGTTTTATGAATTTTTCATTTACTAACTCGAAATTTTATTAGTTTTTCAATGCATATGCAGGAAAAATACAGTAAAGGGTTGAAAACAAATGCACTTATGTGGAAATGTGTTCACATGAATATTTTAGTGTTCATTTGTTGAAGCACTTGGCCATAAAGTTAATTAAAAGCGACAAAAAGGTTTGAAAATTTAGTATTTACAGAAGTTTTCTACTCATTTATACAGTAAATAAAGTCGCTAAGGAGCAATAAAGAACGTCTACACATATGACGGTATAGGGCCACTGAGTTTTAATTGCATTCATTAATAAAAAAAGAAGAATACTGAAGCAGAGTAAACGATACAAACAGGTGTAATAAGATGTTTGTACTAAAAAGTACAACGAACATCTGAGTATTACCAGGTTCCAAGTGTCATAATTATAAAGAAATTTCATTAAAATACAAATGTGTTAAAAAAAACTCTGGCCAAAGCCGACAATTATAAAAATATTCCAATGCCGAAATTGTTGCTGAAACCGGGGTCGACATTTTATTAAGACCACAGTTAGGTTAGAAGAAACTTACGAATCTTAGATTAAAAGACCATTTGGTCCATACTACAATTTGCATACAAAATAAAAACGAACTACTTAAGAGGAATACCTCCATTAGTTTCAGTGAACTCTTCAAGTGATTCTACGGCTAATTAAGGAAGCGTGGAATTTGTAGTAGCTGCAAGTCTAAGTCTGACATCAAGTGCTCAATTAACGGCACATTTATTAGCGAAACTACCAGAAACATACTTTGTCCAGCATATAATGACAAAAATTCTCGACTAAATACGTATGTAAATAAAAACGCATGTTTTGTAAATAATAGCAAAACGAATTGGTTTCAGTCATAGGACTATACATTGGACCAGGGATCATTTGTTTTTATTTTTCTCAGTCCTTTTATAAAAAGTTCGCGTGAGCTGAAAAATTAAGTCAGCTTATATCACCGTTCAAAAGTTATGAGGTAAATGAAAATTTAACCAAGTGGGCTTAACCTAACAATAATAATAATAATGAACTGGCGCTTCTCCTCCATTTTGTGGTGTGCGCCTTGCTGTTGTCACACAAAGGGGAGGGACCTATAGTTTTACGCCGACTCCGAACGCCGATTGTAATTTTATGATACGCTTTTTCATGGCAGAAATACACCGGGAGGTTTGCCATTGCTTGCCGAGGGGCGACCGCTGTTAAGAAAAAACCTTTTTTATATGACTTTTTGGGATGTTGCTCGCACCAGGGCTTGACCCCAGGCCCCGCGGAGTGGTAGTGCACACTTCACTACACCACAGTGGCCGCTTAACCTAACAGCAGAGCTAAAAAGGCAGATTAAGTCAACCAAGGTACTTATTTCTAGAACATTCACGAATATCTTGCTTTATGAATTGAAGTAAGAAGTCGATTTAAAATTTGAATTCTCCACAGTTATCGTACCCACTGTACTAAAACTATCTGTATGTACCTAATGCACCCAAATATTGATTGGATATAATGCAATTTCTTTCTACATATTAGTAAAACTTAAGCTAAACCTTTACTGTAAGTATCAGCAAACTATTTTGTCGTGATCAACTACAAATAATTTAGCAGCATAAACTTTCTCGAGTCGAATTTAACCCGCAAATACCACACTCAATCACACAAAAAGCATTTTCAGAATCAAAGACAAAATCTTAAAGGAATGTCAAACCGCTATAATGACCAACAATAATGGGGTAATGCATAATTTTTCTATTAAAAAGCATTTACTTATTTTAACTGTAAATACGAGTGTAATAAAGCATTTTTGTTTATCACTTGCCCAATCAATTCACCTTTTTCCCTAATGGCAGACAATTAAATGAGTAATCAAATTAATGGCCAAGTAAAGGTGACAAGCAAATCCAAATTGGAAATGAGAAAAGTAGGGAATCACGTTTATACCAAAGCTGCACAGCTATATAAACAAAAAAATTTAGTATCGGTATTTAAAAAAAAACGTAAAAAAATCGCTTGTTGGTTATCAAAAAAAAAGATCAAAAAAAATTTGATTTCGTTGTTTCAATATTATTCTCTTTTAAATAAAAACTTTTCGGAATATATGCATATGTAGCCATATAACTTGATTACAAAGTAAATGAATTAATTTTATAAACTTTTTATGAAAACCAACAAAACAAAAATTTTTTTGATATTTTTTTCTGATACTTAACAAAACCAAAATGTGTTATGATATTTTTTTGATAATCAATGAAACGAAATTTTTGCACAGGCTTTTATTAAGTTTAACCTGTGTGTAATCAAACTTTGCAATAAATTTTTAACCAGCTTCCCGATGAGCTAGAGGCTTGAAGCCTCAAACTTAGCTTCGAACACGATGACAATGCAATATGAAAGATGAGTTAATCCGCTAGGTGGCGCAGGTGTCGAAATATTTGAAAAAACCCGAATTTATGGTCCGATTTGGTTTATATTTTCAAAGTATATTACTGACATGAAAGGAAATAACTTCACAAAAAAATTTGGCCGATAGGTGGTGCGGGTGTTCAGATATTTGGAAAACCCGTTCATATTTAGAGTATTACTTAAATGAAAAGAAATAACTCCACAAAAGTTTAAACACTTAGATGGTGGCGAAGTCGATATAATTTAACCTTTAAGTTCTTTTTTATTAACTAATAAAAGCTTGTCTTAAAAAAGTTTTTTTAAGTACTTGTTTTTGTTGAAATCATTTTTGTTATACAAAACAGAAACGAAATTTATATTTTCGTTTCTTGAGTGCGTTTAGAAGGCGCTCTGGGCCCGGAGTTTTCAGGAGCCCGGATTTTTCCGAAAATTTAGTTGGAAGATACAAATATTTAGCTCAGTTGATAAATTTGATAAAAAAATTTGATTTTTTTTGAAGGTAGGGATTTTTTCTTGGCTAGTTCAGATATAATTTAGTACAAAATTACTCTCCAACAATGCGCTATGGGCAATTTGTTCATATTTTTGGCATAAACTCCAATTTTTCTTTTGGTTTCGTATTTTAAAATTTAACTTATTTCCCAAATCTAAATATCCCAATTAGTAAAAGAACTTATTCAAATTAAAACCTAATGGCAATACTTTTTTTATCGTGCTTTCAAAATGAGCTACAAAAAAATTCGTTATATGGAAGAAAATGCTTAACACGGTCAGCAAAAAAAATTATCATAAATCAATGAGATTTTTTAACGAATTGAAATTTGCACTAAAATTCAGTGGGATTTAAAATTGCATACTCGAAATTTTTGTTGAAAATCTGATTAAAAAGTTCGAAATTTTGATTAAAATTTAATGAATTTTCCTTGTTTTTCTTCAAAGTTTAAAGTTTTGATTTATATGGTTTTATTTGTAGAATGTGCTATATTTTTATAAAAAATTAAGGAAAAAAATTTACCATGAACAACATTTTAAATATCGCAAAAAAAGCGATCGTCAATAAAGTCTACAAAGTCTTGGTTTTTGTACGAGTCTAGTATGTCTATAACTACATGTGTATTAAAAATATGGCCCATTGCCTTTATACATATGTACATATATGCCCATGCCGACCTCAACAACTTCCCAGGCTATCAATACTCGTATGCATATGTAGATATGTATATTACAAAAAAAAAGCTTTGAAGTGACAATCATAATAAATTTAAAATCAAAATCTTTGAAAATGCAATCATTAATCATCGCTCACAATCGGTGCACTTTTTAAGCCACGTTTGTTTTGCTTGCTAACAACAATAACAATAATCAACAAATCGCAAGCAATGCAAGCGCCGCATGACAAATGAGACAACAGCGACAACAACAACAACAAGCTTAACAACAATAACATGCACATTAGCGGCGGTTGTAAACAATATTAATGCGACGTAAAGTGCAGCTTAGCTGAATGACAGTCACTAAGCAAAGCGAAGATGTGCGCGTAGATATGGGCATATATGATGCATGCAAAGAAACATCAAGCGATATTACAGTTGTGGGGGAAAAAGTAGCATACTCCCGTAAAACTACTCAAAGCTATATTTTTTTTTTGCCTAGAGGTTGGGTGCGACTTACTCTTACAAGCACTTAGACGCTTGTCACTTACACGTCGACAAAGTGCATCCATCTTGTCAAGCGAGCAGTTCAGTTTGGGTAGTAGTTTATCATCACTGACGGAGCAGTCGGTCAGTTGTAAGGTTCGCAGAGTCTCTGAAGCTTAACCAGGTGAAGCGTTGCTTTTAAATACGAAACAAATAAGGTCCGTTAGCTTCAGCTATATGTATTAGGTCCGCATCCACAAGGATATTTCTGCTTAAGCACGTGTTGCCCACCCAACCGAAGGCGAGGAATTTCATATACATATGCTAGCTTAGAATAAAATGTTGCAAAGGCAATTTTTTCTTAACAAAAAAAAAACAAAAAAAAATTAGAAATGCATCGTTTCTTAAAAAATAAACCACCTGCTTTATTTCCAACTGCTTTTATTCAGTGATAAGCAAATTTGCTAAGCCCATAATACTCACAGAAAATGTGATGAGTCCCAAATAATACGAAGACTTTGCACCAACGTTGTGTAAATCCATTTGTTTGGAGTTATTTTGTCTCTTATCTCTTGACTGGAATTTGGGGGCCTGTGGTATTTCATAAACTTAGCGATTTTGCTGTTAATAATTTTTTATAAGATGGTGTTATCGATATAGTAATCGATATTATTTCCTTATATCTATCGGTAGCCTTCTTCACATGTTTCGATATAATATTATTTTTATTATCGATATGTACAATTATATGTTTATCGATAAAATTATCGGTATACATATTTATCAATATATGCTGATACGAATTTAGAAGTGTGTATTTATCGATTCAAGGTATCGCATATTTATCGATAACCTGCCATTTTTTATGCTTATTCAAATTACAGTTCATTGTTGGTGCTTCCTATCCGTCATAATTATCGAAATTATAATTTTTTATCAATTACCAATATAAATTTTTTGATGGTTTTAGTTTTATTTTTTTGGTCGTTTCCGTTTTTTGTACAAATATTCCTGCATTCCTATCTATAGCTTTTTTAGGTTTCTTGGGATAGTATTGACGTTGTTATCGATATTCTTAACTGTATGGGTAACGATATAGTTCTCAATATATTTGAGGGGGTTAGAATCATAAGGGCCTAAGTGACATATTTTGAAAATATAAGTTATACCCATATTTGTATGGTTATATAGGATTTTTTTGGTGACAAAGAGATCCAAGTCATTTTTGACATTGTAGTGCCATCTATTGGCCGGGCAAGAATCATTTCAAATGCATTTACCCGGAATTTACAATAAGTAATCAACTTTAACCTTAATTATCTCAAAACAATGTCAGACCTAATTAGATCCTTTTGATTTTAACCCCTTCATTCAACAATATATGCAAATATTAATTATTTTGCTAATAGATTTTTGGTTACAACTATCAACATAGCTACTGATATATTTATCGATAAAGTTTACGGATATGCTTATCGATAAATGGATAACTGTATGATGTAAAAGAAGTATTTGGTGTTTACTGACATTTATCTTTCGGTGTTTACAACAATAATCGTTCCGTTTTTGTATAAATATTCCCATCTGCATTCCTTTTCCGATTTGCAAACAGCTCACACATTCGCGTATTAAAACCTCTCTCTGTTATTGCCTGTGCTATTTTTATGAACATAACTGTAGCTATGCGTGCTTACTTGCTCGTTGCAAGCTAACTCGCTTTATTGCCTGATTCTTGCTGAGTGCTGGCCACAATTAGCATTTGGCTTATCATCATCGACAATGCGCTTTATGCTCGCCTGATGACTACGATTACATACCATCATACATATCATGGCTGTTTTTCTACACTTTTATACATATCAGCTTATTGTTTATTTATTTTTTGTTGACCATTGTAGCGCACTCCAGCTGTAGCTAGCGCTTAAGCGTGAAAAAGCTTTTAATATTTAAAAGGTGAAAAATTATAATGAAAAAAATATAAGTATGTGTATAGACGCGCTTATCACGTTGCACATAAAACTATGCATGCACTACAACAACAAGAAAGCAAACAACAACCACTAGCCTAGCGCGAAAGAATAATGTGTCCATTTGAACTCAGCTCTGCTGTGCGCTTGGGTGCGCCACGCAAGGCTGGCTGGTAGACAGCGCCAGTTAACTAAAAAAAAACTATAGTATTTTTTTCTTAAGTTTTTATGCATAGTTTGCTTAATTCTCGCATTAATTTTTTTTTTTTGCTTTGAAATTTTGTGATTGTGGCGCACTTTTGCCCTCCACGTACAAATATTTTCATAGCCTTTGCCTTTGTTTTTTCCCGTAAGCGCTGCAATTGCATGCCACAAGTCGCTGAGCCGAAGTGGCTTTGCATGTTGACCTTAGTTATTTATTGTAACCCTCGCAGGTATTTATTTTTGCTTTTAACTGCAATTTTTCTTAACGATAATATTTCTATAAAGTTTTATGTAGCATTATTTTCGGGTTGGGCTGCGGCTGGGAGTTTCTTTTTATGATTTTCGCGTGTAGTACAAGTACTATAATTTTTTTTTTTTCAAATTTTACTACTTAATTATACTTTTCCACTTCCCCATACCGACTTTTCTTGTCTACTCCATTATATCGCCCCAAAATATTATTCCTTTAAACAGAACAGACATGCAGCGTTGCTTTCCAATTCACGTCAAAAATTCATTATACCCACATTTATTTTGTACCCTTGCCTCTGCCACTCAAAGCACATTTTCTCACACCTAGACATATTTCTTAGTTTCTATAAGAAAACCTTCCCTTCCCTGCCAACTACCACAGCTCTTCCGTACCACACGCGTGAGTTACCATTACGTTTTTACCTTTAATTTATTATTACAATTTGTTAACAATAAGTTATGGCTTACAGTGCTTGGTTGGTTTCTTTTTGTTAATGCATTTTTCCACAAATACCCTTTTATTTATTTATCTACATATGTAAATGTGGGAGCGTTTCACCACACACAGAAATATGTAGGCTTCCTATGTATATGATTTCATTGCATTTTCTGCTACTTTGACATCGATTTATGAGCAGTAATTAAATTTGTTTGATTGAATACCCCACTTTTCCATTCAATTGGTGCAGTGATGATGCACAAATGATGGCACGCACACATTCAATGAAAAAAACTAACAAGTGCGCACATACAAACATTTTTTTTAATGCTAATATTTATTCACTCTCAAATGCACAATGCATTTTTATGCCTTGTTGGTCATAATTTGCTGCCACCTTTCATTAAAAGCTACATTGATAATTTTTCTTCTTTATTGCCGCTGTAACCGCCTAAGCGATTTTGGCCGAGTCCAATTTTTCACTTGTCTGTTATTTTTCATGCGCTTCAACACCTTAATTGCTATTTCCATCTCCGCTTCATACTACTCTTCCCCATTGACTAATGTAGACAACAGCTAACGCAAGTCCAAATAAATGATATAAAAATATAAGGCACTCAATTTAAAATTAAATCGTCTGTTTAACCTGTCTTTTATATTAAATCACTCGCACATTCGTGCAAAACAAATAGGTGCAAAAACCATTTCCGCTGTAACAATATTCCCCCATGCTTCTCGTAGGAATCCCATTCGTAACTAGCGGGTACGAAACAGTTTATGAAAAACCTGAAAATGTTTAGATCTTTTGAACAGCCGACTACTTTTTGAATAGAAAATTCTCCAGAGAAAAACGTGTTTTCCTGAAGTTACTGTAGAAGAAGAAATCGATGCAGACATCCCCCCGGCCCAGGAGGAAAACGCAGCAAGGGTGGGTTTCTGGTGCGTTGAGCCGAAAGGCAAGCCCCACACATATCGGATTTCAATGCAAAAAAAAGTATATACTGACTAGACTAGGTTGCATTGGTCGTTCCCAGCTGGGGATACACTGATTTCTAACGGTCGATATTAATCGATCGCTGACAAATTTCAAAGTTCCGAAGACGTTTAATATACAAAGTGCTAGTCGAGATACTGCGATTTACGCTTTGAAAATGCTGGTAGGTCTTGTAGAAAATTTTGAATGATTCCCAAAGCGGCAGCAGAACTAAGGATCAGATGCAATTTTTAGATTCACCGCTTAAATTTCGATAGGATTGTGACCCGTCGGAACCATTTCAAAAACCGCTTGCATGCGCAACTTTGGTTTAGCTTGCATGATGCCCAACTAGCCAAGTGCCCCACGGCGCACTAAGGGTTGTCCGAGGCGCTTCCCTGCCCGGTAATACCCTTTCAAGGGTACTCTCTCACGCGAACTCATCATTATCAACGAAACGCCATTGAGTAGTATATCTACTACTTCTTCAAATACAGCCAATTCTGCTTGAAAATTGCTAAAACACAGTCATGAGCCTAAACATGATCTGCAAAAGTTTAGTGCTCCCAAATATCCTTTTGAACCATTGCAGAACCGCGTAATTCAGAAAGAAATCAAAACACTCCGCGTAATTCAGAAAGAAATCAAAACTGTTAATAATTTGCTTGCTGAACATCTGGCTACACTGAGCCTGATTGCAGCATCCGCTGCGACAGTTTGGCCTGCAGTGTCAACAGGCACTATGTATGCTCAGCATTAAGGTAAGCGACAATGTCTCAAAATACCAATGAAAGCAGCCCGAGGCGCGCGCTGTAGCTACATAAACTGCAGTTGGTCAATATAACTGTTTCCTGTTAGACCGCGGAAGAAAGGTTTGCTTAGAAATCAAGGCTTTTGTTTTCTGCTCGCACATTCCCAAATATTTCGATAGCCGGGAAATTAAGCCATTCTCACGTGCAACTTGAAGTAGTTGTCGAGACTTACGAATGTATCAAGAGTTTCATAAAAAGAAAACAAATAAAAGGATTAACAGTTAATCTTCTATCTACTATATATTTGTGAAAGTATGTGTGTATGTATGTTTGGACTTGCAGCCTAAGCCGCTCGATAGAATCGAACGAAATTTTGCCATGACATACCCTGATTGCGTCAA
Organism: Rhagoletis cerasi; assembly: GCA_029783565.1. Lineage (NCBI taxonomy): Eukaryota > Metazoa > Arthropoda > Insecta > Diptera > Tephritidae > Rhagoletis > Rhagoletis cerasi. The sequence goes on along the minus strand of JAPVRG010229107.1, from coordinate 11,659 downwards.
TCTATGGTAGGCTATATAAAAAAGTTTTCGACAAGGGGGCGTGGCACCTCCCATAGACCTAAAAGTTTCAAAGATTAATATATTTGAACTTGCAGCCTATTTTTAAATAATTTTATATTCAAGAATAGGCCAAGATATAATACAGAAACCATAAACTATATTTCAATAACGTTTGCAAAATTCGGTTTTTTGGTTTTTCGTTTTGTAACCCATTTCATTTTAGTATAACAATGTGCTAATCTCAAGCCTGTAAAAAATTTTGCTGGTTTTTTGCAATTTTCAACGGATCTATACCCGAACGACGTCGGGTACTCTGCTAGTATTAAATATTCTACTTTGATAAAAAAAGATGTTTGTATAAAAATAGTTTAGTGATATATGCTATATTGCTTGCGTTTGATGGTAACCGCAAGGTAGGTAAGCAAAAAGTAACAAATGTCCAATTTTGAAGACTTTGCTCCACTAACTTTCACTTTCATAACGCGTCGATATGAGAACAGTGGAATCTGGTGTTTGCAAAGCAGCTCCTTAAGGGGGGGTGGATATTACAGACCTAAATATAACGTGGTTTATTTGTTTGCTAGAGATGAGTACTGCGCTTGAAATAGATTCAACATTTAATGGCTTAAATGCCCTAAATTAAACACACGGTCTTAAATTGAGTACCGAGAAGCTCGCGAGTATCACGAGAAAGCGGTTCTCGCGGTAAATTGTTTATCCAGAAACCCAATTCCAGTCCCCGCAGTGTCGCATTCCTATCCTAGTCTCGCAGCATGAGTAGTCAGGGCCCAGTCTTCTGTGAAATTCTTGTTCAGTTTAATAAGAAATGCAGTGCGTTTTGCGCAGTAGACCTTACAGAATTGCAGGTCTTTATAACTGCGGTTGGTCACATCTTATCAGTGCTGGAAAATTCGGCCGTAGATAAGACTCAGAGACCCTAGTTACGTATTTCGTTCAAAATGTGGGTAGATTAGGTTAAAGGTGCGTGCATTGAATATTCATTACTTCCACTCGGAGGCAGAATTGTCCATTGTGAGTGCCTTCTTCAAGCGATTGTCAGGAGGAGACACGTACCCATAACCGGGAGAGTAGCTGAGTATTCTCAAGTCATTCATCTACTAAACCAATAGCTGTGCCTAATAAAGCCGAGGAGATCCAACAGTTCCAAGTACTTGAAGCGCTTCGACTGTAGACCCGGACATCGACACAGAAAGTGGTCACTTGACACTTCCTCATCCTCATCACGACAGCTTCTGTTGTTGGCCTTCGCCATCGGTGGAGCATTGGTTCTATAGCACAATCTCCTATGATGACACCGGTAAGGACTCTTACTGCAGACCTATTTAGTCTCAGTAGGTCCCTCGTCTTCCTCCTACTAAGCCGCGCTGTGGCCAATGGTAACTCTTGTACTATCTCTGTATTCTGAACGACATACAGAACCCCGACAGCTTGTAGCTTTTGGCTTTAGCCGTTGATAAAACTCCGTAAGATTTTTGGCGGATGCATCAAGCGAGTTGATCATTGGTTATGTATTGAGGAAAAATGTGGGTAGGCGGCTGTGGCCAATGGTATCTATTTGTGCCACCTCTGTATGCTGGAAATCATACAGAGCCCCAAAAGTGGTGAGACGTCAAGCTAGCTGAGCATGGTTTGGGATGCCATCAATTAACTACTTTAGTAAGTTTTTCTATTCGGCATTTGAGAAGTGCATGTGCATAAATAATATCTTATATGAAATTTTTGCACATGCAGATTTGCACGTATTTGTGCATACGTGCTGACACTGGTCGCAATCCGTTTTGAGCCGTCCGTAAATGTAGATACATACTTGGAACAGTTAAGTAAAAGCAATGTCTTCCACTTCTTCCTTGATGGAAGTTTTCATTTAAGAGAAGTGCAAAACAGACACATATGGTCAGAGTTTACGCGAATGCTTTGATCGCTGAAATAGTACAGGGTACATCTATGCCCATATGTACGTTCTTTCCACAGACTCAATCCTTTCAACCCCAGGGCACTCTCCTTAATAAAGAGATCAATTGGTGGCATATGACAGACGGCATTCAAGGCCTCCGTTGGACAGGATTTGATCACACCCTTTAAACGCAATGCTGGCTGAACTTTGTACCATGCCTAACATTACGTGTACGTAGTTCCCCTCTACAGCTTGCCACGAAATCAGCGAACCGAATGTAATAATTTGGCGGATCACCGCCTTTCATTTACATCCATAGCATAAGATCAGGGCGTAGCCCCCGCTGCCCACTTAACATTTTCTTGTAAGAATACAGGTCACCTTTGGCCTTTTTAACTCGGTGTTCTGCGTTTATTTAATAATTTAATTTGGGTGAAAGAAATTACTTATCAAGGAAATAGAAAGAGTAAGTCCAGATGGGGATTATTTTTCCTTGTAGTGAATAATAGCAGTTCGGTATTCGCTCAAGAACTCATGGCCTTTTTCGTTTCAATGAACATTCAATTGCATCTGAGATGTAGATGGTGGAAACCATTTAGGCGGATTTCAGGTTCAGGTTAAAGGCGAGATACTTCCCAGCAAATCTGTTTGGTATTTCTCTTTTCGAAAATGTTATCAGATATTTAAAAGTTATTGTAATTAAGTGAAGCAGATACTTATAGAAAGGTATCAAAAAGTCGCATGCTATAAAAATTTTCTTAAGAGAAAAATTAAGTCAAGGCAAGAGTCTATACATAGGATAATTTAAATAAATGTATTTCTAGTTCAAAAATTGATAAAGCCCACTATGTATGTGTATTCCATACGTAGGCTTTCGCCTCACATCCTTTCTAGGCGCCATGTTGACAGCTTTTACCATACGTGCGTGCATCATTATGTGTAATTATGTGATTTGAGGTAATTACATGAAATTTTATATTTATCAACGGCTAGTACAATGCAATGTTATAATGACAAAAACACAAACGAATATAAGCAACAACAACAAAAAGTGAAACGTGCATGAATTTCTATGAAGCTTTAGTAATATTCCCGTGCGCACGATTAGTAATTTTAGACCTCGGCGTGTATCTGCATGCATATTTGATCAAAAAAGTATATCTATAAATATGCTCGTAGGCATATTTCGGGCACGTGAATACGTGATACGTGTGCGATTATATTTCAACGAATTGGAATTTTCCAACATTTTCTGATATGAGTGAAAATTTCCGTGTGCTTTAGTAACAAATACATTATATATGTGAACCCTCACATGCGCATACATGAATTACTAATACCCAGCGCAATGCACCCGGCATATTCATACATACATTATCCCCTTGGCACAGGATATCGTAAATAGCGCTCATTAGGCGCCCTTATATGTGCGTCAGGATAATTACGCAGCTCTCTAAATTATAACTATTGTTGTAGTTCGAATACTTTTCGTTCTTATTGTTGGTCTTTCGGAAATAATGTATAAACATTTTCGGTATTTTCTATAATTTCACGTCGAAAACGGTTAATATGGCTCATGTATTAGGTCATAATGTCATTAAGCCACCAAATGCGTGCACAGGTTATGTTTATATGCATACGTACTTATTCATTATTTCCGTTTTTAATTAACACACAGGTGAGCTAAATATAGATGAAACTAGTTTAATTGCTCTTATATGCAGTTATTATAATGTATTAGCTTTTTGCAAATAAAATGTGAAATGAAATTGCTGAAAAGCGAGAAGAGATATCGTAATACCAGTGGGGCATTGTTAATATCAAATAGGCACTGGGATATAATATGCATGAAACGGTAGGTGGGATATTATTTTTTGATAGCTTTCAACGAAAACTAGAAATGTTAATACTCAAACACTGAGGATTGGTAATTTTTAAGCGGGATAAAATAAAATACCCCTTTAATTGCGCTCTTGAAGTAAATAACAAAAGAAATTGAGAGATGAAATGTATGCAGGTAGGTATGCATGTATATTCTTCAAATTTCGTCACGCCATAAATTAAATTTCAAATGATAAAAGTTTCCCATATTAGAAATTTTTGTGTTCTATTAAAATTATTACTGATATACTTACATCATCGATAGATTACAATTAATGGATTATGTCAGTAAAGTATGTATTTTCTCCAAATGAGGAATTTTTTTTTTGATGGCGCATTTCGAAAATTTTAGGCAGAAATTATATAATAATCAAGTATTTCGCATTTGAATACGATTTCTTCTTTCCTTGCCATATTTGTTTTTCACATAAAAGAAAATTTCCTCTTTAGAATTTTTTATAATCAATTTATATTACTGACTGGTCACTATTCCGCGAAAAATAAAAATATCCCAAATAAGGGAAATTTTTGTGCACCAAATTTTGGGTAAAATTAGTACCATAATCGGGTATTGGGAATTTTCCTTGGTTATAAGAAAATTAATTTTTTACATTAGCTCATTTTTAAAATTTCCCTTAGTCCTTAATTTATCAAGAGAAATTTCGTTATTGGAAAATTTTCATATTCACGTACTATAATAGTTTGATTGTTTCGTACATAGGTATTAACATAAACATTGCATTTGCTTTTGCGCGAGAAAAAATTTCCCAGAGAAGGGCAACTTTTTAGCACCAAACTTTGAAAACTATTTCCATGATTTTTAAAAGTTTCTTATTTTACGTTTGCTTAGTGACAGCAGTTGAAGAAAGGTGTTACAGAAAACTTCTCTTAAGCTTGAAAGGGGTTTTCATGTACAAATAAATAGAGAACGATCACTAAGAATGCTTCAAGGTTTCCAAAGAGTATTATGCAGCTGTTTTACGAGAAAAAGGGCAATTTTAGAAACTATTTTTAAACAGATGAAAGCAGATATAAGACCTTAGTCAAGCTTTTCGTATTTTTCTCAGCTTATTTAAATTTCCCCAAAAAGGGAAATTTTATTTTTACAATGTTTTAAAGTTTCTTTGCTTCAAATGGCAGCTTTGGCTTAAATATGAACAGTTTGGAATTTCCTTAAAAAGGGAAATTTTCGCGTAAACAGTAAAACATAATTTATTATGAAGTTTAGTAATTCTTGCATAATTTTTTTTATATCTCAACAAAAATTGTAATTAAATTATATCAATAAATTTTTTTTCTTCATTTTGGTATCAATTTCGATTTAATTGATTCATTGGGGCTTGATTAATTTGAAAAAAAAAAATTATGTAAAGACATATGTATATATATAAAGATTGCGTAAAAATTATGAATGAATGTTTAGTTACGTACTTTTTAAAAAATTATATCGTCTTATACGAAATTATTCTGCAAATGTATACTTAAGCTTAATAAACTACGAATGCATTCATTTGCTCTCCATCATAAACTTTTCATAAGTATTTTGCAAATTATAAAACCTTATGGCATAATAAATTAAATAAAACAAAATACATACATGTCCAAGTGCATTGATATATTCATTCAACAAATATTGCTGCAATCATTGCCATAAAATCAGCAGCAAATGTGTGGAATAAATAAATTATAATCAGAAATCCCTTCACAGACGGTTGTTTGAGTTTATTTGCATGTATGCATACTGCTATGCTATAGAAAATGCTTTTAGTTATATGTATACATATATATAAAAACATTTAATATACTTGTACATACACACTTAAATATGTAAATGATCATATTCATAAATATACACATTGGGCATTCATGCCAAACGAACGGAAGTCAGAATAATTTATATGATTTTCCATGTGAAATTATTTATGAAAATTGCAAACGTACCGCACTTGACCGCGAGATTAAAAAAAATATATGTATTAACATCAGCAAAATTAAACATAGGGAGGATTAAAGCGTTGTGAAGTATTAAATACTTTATGATCCATTTAAAGTTAAGTGTGTGTGAGTTTCAGTTTATATTCTCCAGCAACCCAACAGTGCTGCATGGAAGCTGGCAGCTTGTACGCATTTCCTGTGCTACCGAGAGGATATTGGAGAGTTTATACATTTAATATTACTTATATGTAAGTTTATACTACCTATTTACATACATATAAATGTATATTTAATATGCTCAGTGAAAAGCGAAAACTTGTATTTTTTACTTTCTCTCGATTCAGCTGCAAAGCTTCCAAAATGGAATTTCAAATGGAAATTTAAATAGCATAGGACTCCAAAGAAAAAAGTGGGATACAGAGATAAAGAAAGTCACTGAAAAAACTTTTTTAAGAAAAAATAAATTTCCCATAAAAGGGAAATTTTTAATTTTAAGTATTTTTAGTTTTCTATGCAATATGCCTTAATCGGGCATTATATTGATTGGGATTCATGATAAACAAAAAAATTTCCTTTGAGGGAAATTTTCGCGTTTCGCATTTTTGATGCTGTTTTATGTAGAACCTTATTATATGAATAAATAAAGAAAACACTTTTTTAAGAAAAAATAAATTTCCCATAAAAGGGAAATTTTTAATTTTAAGTATTTTTAGTTTTCTATGCAATATGCCTTAATCGGGCATTATATTGATTGGGATTCATGATAAACAAAAAAATTTCCCTGAGGAAAATTTTCGCGTTTCGCATTTTTAATGCTTTTTTATATAGAAAATTATTATAAGAAGTAAAGTGGTTCATTTAACATCTTAATATGGGAGCTAGAGATAAAGAATGCAGCATTCGAAAATAATTTGACAATCAGGTCAGCGAAGGGATATTTTTAATTCAAAAAGAGGTGGAATTTTTTACACAAACTGGCGTTTTTGCGCTTCATATACGTTGAAATTCAAGTTAGAAAAAAAATTCACTTGATTAAGATTTTTGCATTTTGCGTTTTTGAGGCTCTTTTTGTCTGGAATTTTCTAATAAAAACTTTAACGTCTGTGAGTTTAGTTTCTTTGCATTTAAATTCAGTATGACCACCAAAAAGCTTTAATGACTCTTTTACTGAAAAATCGCAAAATATGTGTGTACGAGTATATGCAATCGTCGTATAAATCAGATATACAGATGTAAATACATAAATACATACATACATATGTACATAGTTGCTAACATGCGTTCAACTTTGGGCTTACACCGTGTCTACATTTGCTAGACGTTGTTGCTGTTCTTGTTGCCTTGTAGTTATTATTGCTGGTTGCCATTGCTGCCGTGAGCACACGCTGTCACCGTGCCATTGTTGTTGCTGCTGTTATGCTGTTGAGCGCGCGCGCTCTGTCATTTTCATGTTAGCATGCGATTTTATTGCGTGTCAACATGCAGAATGGCAGCATAATTTTTCCGGCTCCCTTTAAAATCATTTCGTTTTTCTCGTTGTTTTTTCTTGTAAAGCTTTTCTTTATTTTTGGAGCCTCAACTAGCGTCACTAAAGTAATACCAGCACTGTTGTTGTACTGAATGTTGTTGTTGCTGCTTCCGTAATTGTTATGGCTGTTACTGCGGTGGCGCTTTGGCTGTTGTCACTACCATGTCTGTCCTACCACGATTCGTCGTCGTCGTCGTCGTCGTCATTGCTGTTGGCGTGCTGCAGCGTAACAAATGAGCGGATTTTGTTGTTCTTGTCGGTGTGGTCGTCATCAGCAACGTGGTCATGGTTTTTGTTGCATATATTATTGTTATTGTCTTTTGACTGCTATCGCTGCTGGTGGCATTTCATTGTTTGTTGTTGATATTTTGGCGATGCTGCTTCTTCATACTTTAACGCCATTTAACCCCTTGCAACATGCGTGCCGCGCTATATGTATGTATGTGTGTTTCGGTTATGCAACAAAATACTGTCAACCACCAAAAAATGTGTAAATAATCAGCGCAAAGGAATTCTCCTAAATATGTATGTATGTAAGTGTGTGTTGCATGACACAGCACATCGCACACACAAAGGAAATGAAAATACATATTGTGGCTCAAAAATAAAAATTATAAAAGTGGTAAAAGTAAAATACTTGGCAACTTTTACGAATATCGCCCTGTCCCAGGCGTATTGAACAGGTGGTATCTGTAGATCAGCTGATTTGATTTTTTTCAAACTATTCGGGCTCGAAAGTGTCAAATATTGTCAATATTGAAAACCATCTGTTGGAACGTTTGCTTAACTCAGGAGCACAAGCGCGGATTATTGGGAGTTGCAAGGATGGATCGATGCTTCTGAAAGCAAACGAATTAGCCAATAAAAAAAGTCGCACAATTTTTTTTTTGATTGTTTTTTATTTCCCATGGCCCACTATGATATTTTAAAAAGAGCAGAATAATTTTTGATACTTTCGAGACCAGAAGCAACAACAAAATACACGGGAATTTTGTTTTTCCTCTAGTGCTGTTTCATATGCCTTGACCCTGCCTGAAACTTACTTGAGGTTACTTGAGGTGACATTTTCAAGTTTTAAATGCACAAAATCACTTATTTCTCGATGATATTTATTTAAGTGAATTTCGAAAAAAAAATTTCCCATTTTAGGAAATTTTCTCTCTTCCACTTTTTGGTGCCTTTTTGGTTGAAAATGTAAAATCCGGACACTTTATTTATATTTTTAGGTACGAAAAAAGTTTCCATAAGCAGGGAAATTGTTTGTAAGCTTTAGAAATAACCATTAATGACGCCTTTGTTTAGTAATAAAGTATTTTTAAATAAATTACTAAAAAGACAAAAATTTCCCATTTTGGGAAATTTTATTTCTAGCAATTTTTGATGCCTCTTCGATTGAAAAAGTAAAATTTAAGCGCTTGAGTTACATTTTCAGTAAAGAAAACATTCCCTAAATAGGGACATTTTTGTACAAGCTTTAAAAATAATTATTAATAACATAAAAAAGTCTTGTGCTGAATACTCTGCATTTTTGCAGGAGTTTCTGTTGAAAAACTGGCGCCGTGTTACTTCGACAAGCGTAATTTTATACGGCTTTCCCACGGCATCCCAATGGCGTAGTTCGCTTTCTCATTCGTAATTCGCGCTCCAATTACCCTTCGAATTACGTTATTCGCCATACAAAATTTTGTGAGCGAATTACTCCATTTGTAGGTAATTCAGATCCAATTACAATTCGAAGTACAAATCGCTGCCGTCTCACAAAGTAATTAACGTTGCCGTGGGAAAGCCGTATATCTTTGAGGTTTGTTATTGAACTCAAAAGATAGTATAAACATAATCGCTCATCTTTGAGATTTGCTATTGAACTCAAAATATAGTATAAACTAACTATTGATTTTCATTTTGCCTTTACATAAATAATATTCCAGTTTTGCTGTCATACAAACCTCTCAGGCATTTAAAGAACATGCACTCCCACCCACATACAAACCACACAAATGCTTCGGTTTTGTAGCGCAACCATAAAAGTGTTCTGACGAAAAATACCCGCTAAACTATCAATTTTAAATACGCAGAAATTTAAGTAATTTAATACGGTTTATGAAAAATCGTCCCCAGCTGCAAATACATATAAAAGACGCACATTCACACTCTTTCGTAACCCACATAGTGAGTAGAAAACATTATCCTCCCCAAAAGTATAGCAATAATTCGTCAGTCGTTTGTCTTCGTCAGCGAGGCGTCTATTGTGCATGTACATACATACGTACATATGCCCATAGTGTGTGGAACACATGCGCCATTGTCTACTATATATTTCGCGCTTAGCCCAAACCTCGGTATCACTCCAATGGCACAACACCATAAACTATGGCTAAATTGTGGTTATTCGACATTCGCTTTTTGGGTGGCTTATATTTACATACATACATATGCGCCTCGTCGAAAAAAAAAAAATTTAGAAAGAAGGTTTTTTCTTAACAGCGGTCACCCCTCGGCAGGCAATGGCAAACCTCCGAGGGTACTTCTGCCATGAAAAAGCTTCTCACAAAAATACAATCGCCGTTCGGAGTCGGCGTTAAACTGTAGGTCCCTCCCCTTTGTGTGACAACATCAAGGCGCACGCCACAAATCGGAGGAGAAGCTCGGCCAAACCCTAACATATGTGTAAGCGCCAATCTATTATTATTATTATTATTACATATGCGCCTTATTTTATATCACACCATATTTTATGCTTACATACATTCCTACGTATTCGGTAATTTTCTCTTTTAAAGCTGAACGTATTAAATTTAACTTCAAATTTGTGTTTACGCTTGCTTTGAACATACTTCTTTTTAATTTTTCTTGCAGAGGGTATCGTATCATATAGCATACCGAAAGGAGTGCAACGTGGCATGGAAGTGGATTTGTCAGACAAGACTTATGATGGTTATGAGCAAGGTGATCGTTATGTTGATGGATTGGGTCAGCTAGTGGATGGTCAAAAGGGCAAGGATAATTTTCGCACTGATATACATGGATATGGCAAAGGTGAGTGGTTAAATTGGGATTAGAAAATAGTAGCAAATGTTGTTCGGCAAGAATTTTTAAAAGGGTTATGGTTCTAAGGATTGGCAAACAGCACAGCGAAGCCAATGTAATGTCATGAAATTAGGAGTAGGTTGTAGAGGGATTTCGGCTTGCCCATCGGATGCACTTTACATCATAACTCATATCTATCGTTATCGGCTGTAATACTCCAAACACTGGGTCTATAGCAGACAAAAATGAAAAGGCACGGCGAATTCTGTAGGCACTTTGTGATCATTCTTACTCTTAATCTCATCTAAATCATATCAGAGTTCGAGGCCTGAAGTCGACGTAGGAGTTCTATTGCATTGTTTGGGAGTAGTTGAATCCTTCCATCAGCACTACTTCACGAGTGGTTTCTAGATGGAAGCGTTCACTATTGCCGAGGTATACCGATTGTTCGAGCAAAGCAACTCACTTAACCTTTAGGGTGAGCGCGTAGTTATCCTGGCATCTGATTGGGCTGCCATTTTTAGAACGGTTGTCTATTGCATCCAAATCAAAGGTTTTTAAGGCACGAAGAACTTTATCGAGTACAACGAAGAGTTAATTTTTGGTGTACATTATTTGGTTTACTGTTAATTTTAAATAGCTTAGGAAATGAAAATAGCTATAAGTTGCCCCCAGAAGATTCATTGATATAGATCCATGGAAGGAATAGAACAATCCCCAATATAATCAATATATGTATGACAGTATTTACCCCTCCTATATTCAGAAATTTATTAGCGAAGCCCGGCTAGACTTAACGTAAATCGTTTCCGTCCGTACTAGGTACTTGTCTATTGGTTCTCATGTCGATAAGCTAAGTACTGTCTACAAATACTACTTATTCTAGAAGTTGTAAAGAAAGCGATGAACAAGAAATAGTTTAGCACCAACTTTCTTATGTAAGTGCCCAGCCTTAAGCTTAGTATCCAACTCTTAAGAAAAGTAAAAACTCCATATAAAAAAATGCTCAGTTCTTAAGAAATTTGGTATGCTTTCTACTACGGTTTTCTAAAAATTTTTGTGAACAAAGAGTACAAGGCAACCCATGTTTGAAACAGAAATATATGGCCGTTCCATTATATCGTGGAGAAACAGTGAGACAACAGGCTTTGAAATATCAGATGCCAAAATTCCTTGGGCACTAATATTCACACACACGAAATAATGGCAATATTTTCCTTGACCATTTTCTCAAGAACTGGATACTAAGCTTTAATGAGGAAATAACGATCTCTTTGGTAGAGTTCTAGTAAAGCTTTATGCGTCATAACAAAATCCTCAGTTTTATCAATCGTCTTGTTTAGTTTAAAATAATCAAACATTCAATGGTATTT
>JAPVRG010229083.1:0-17806 GCA_029783565.1 Rhagoletis cerasi | reverse complement strand
ACGATTATAAAAACTGTTTGTGAAAATGGGCGTGACACCGCCCACTTATGACTACATATGTGTATCTCGGTAACCGTTTTATCGATTTCTACCAAACTCTATATGCTTAATGTACTTCACACAAAAAAAGCAGGCTTTTGAAAATGCTTGGAATCGGGCTAATACTACGCCCACTTTTCATATAACGGTAAATTTTAGATACATGGAAACTTCGATATTTCGAAATTTAGAAACGGTACTTTACTCAAGGTTGGTATTCACAACAATCTCTTAACAAGAAATAAGATTTTTATTGACGGTAGGAAAATGGGCGTAACACCGCCCACTTATGACTAATTAAGTTTGTCTCGGTAACCGCTTTATAGATTTCTACCAAACACTGCTAAACTATTTGTCTAAGTTTAACTCAGAATATTGTCGAAAATGTTTGAAATGGGAAATAACCACCCCTGTTTACCACGTAACAGTTGGTTTCAGCATCGTGAAAAAACGATGTTTCATACGTGCGCCGGGTATTTAATGTTCGGTTTCACCCGAACTTAGCCTTCTTTACTTGTTTTTACATAAATACGTAACATGCAAACATACTGATCTCCCCTCGCACAGTTCGTAACCTAAACATATGATTTTATTAACAAATTCCAACAAACAAAAATCGGATTTCATTTTCCTGCTAAGGTGCGTTTTTCACCCAAGGTGGTTTTACTTTTATTGATACAGAAAGTGAACGGGCAGCCATATTTTTGAATTTAGGCAAATAAATAATTAACAAATAACCACCCTCGAGGTCTATTGGGCATTTTTTGGAAAAATTGTCAAAATAAAGACCTAACGAAAAACGGGTAGGTCTGTTAACTTTTAGGACAGAAATCCATTTCCTTCTTTTGTTTATACTTTAAATTAACGAACCTTTCATTAAAATACAATAATATAGCAAATGGTCACTTTGTATCTACTAAACTAATCTCACAGTTAACAAAAAAGAATAAGAAATACAAATTTTTCTAAATGTGGAAAAGTTGTCAACTTTGAGCGGTTCTACCTCCTAAACTACTAATACCTGTTCAATAAAAGTTTGTAATCTCTGGAAAGTTCTTCATTAGATACATGTATTCACTTTATCGAACGCGTTCATAAAATTTTTGATTTTTGAAACGTTTTTGCAGCAGAAGCCCCATTGTGCGTCGTGTGAGGCCAACATTACTGAGGGCACCCAAATAAGTAGTCAAATGAAATCGTGAGCAAGTTGAAAAAAGTGACAGTTGTGTAGCAATCATACAAGTTTTTTATAGTTAACAATCGCCTTTGTATTTTATACACATTTATGTATGTATGTATGTATTGTACATATTTACATACATATGTATGTACATAAAGAGGTGGCACGTTTCGCACAACTTCGTAGCATTTCAGCCGTATGTTGGTTTACATGCATACACCCTAGTAAATGGGTCATTGACTTGGTTTTTCCTAACCGAAGCGCATTTTATTGACGATTTTGAACTTAAAGAAGTCAAGTAAAGAAGTATAAGTTCGGTATCGTTTTTTCACCTTTTTGATAAGCGGGGGAGTTTTTCCCCGATTTCAAATATTTTGGATAACACTAGTTTACACGAAAAATTAACCTCTGTAAAAAAGTATTTTCTAGGCTCACTTTGGGTCGCTGAATATGAAAACAAACCCCAATTTTTTTTTCAAAGAAGCGTTTTCGAAATTTTTTCAAAAAACGTGTTTTTTGGTACCTTTTGCAGTTATTTGTCAATATCTTTTGAAAAGATCATTAATCGACGCGAGCAACCTACCCTTCGAAAGGTATTGGTACGCCCTTTGCAAAAATATATAACTTGTACCGATATAAATACAAATTATTACTGTTACTAGCGACCAAAATCGAAAAAAGTTGATTTTTTTTTTCATTTTTGAAAAGTACACATTTTTAGATGCTTATTTTTAGTTACAATTTTTTTTTAATTTTTTTTAATTTGAAAATGGGCAACCGTTTTTTTTTTCAAATTGCCATTTTTCGAATAACTCGAAAACCGGGTTTCGAAAAAAGGCGAATAATCGAACACCCTAGTAGTTACTTATTTATTGCAGATTTCGTATTACTGTAAATTACTGTTATATGGGAGCTATTCAACTCTTTTCTATTCTGGACCAAGAATAACACTTGTGCCATATATGTAATACTTCTATATTGCCAGTACACACAAAGTACATTCCCCAACATCAGAGTGCCGAAAGAAAGAGAGATCCGATAGCGAATGTACCCTAAATGCATATATGTAATACTTAATATGTAATATGTTGTCTCTCTTTGATTTCGGAATAAAAACACATTGTGAGCATACGCCACTGGCAATATAGAAGTATTACATATATGACTTGTGCCAAGTTTGGTAGAAATTGGTAAAGTGGTTACCGAGATATACATATAAATCCATAAGTGGCTACGCCCATTTTTCAAAAATGTATAAATAGAGATATCCCAATTTTTGCTCGAGTTATCATGTGCACAAACGGACGTACAGACAGACATGGCTTAATCAATTTCTCCTTTCATTCTGAGCATTTTGGTATACATTTGTCAATATCTATCTCGATTCCTTTAGGCTGTTACAAAAAACCGTTATGTGGAGAAAGTTAATATACTATTGTGCACAATTGCGCTCGGGTATAAAAATAGCCAAGTAATGTATTTATGAGTGCATCAAGTACAAGATTACGGGTTTTCCAGGTTAGAAAAACTGAACTTTAATTTTTAAATTCTGACCTCAGATTTGGATTCAGCGACCCAAAATACGTAAGAAATTACTATTTTTGTGAACCGGTGTTATCGTAGGTGGTACGCCTGATATTTCCCACACTGAGCAATTGGTCTTTATATTCCGGCTTGTTTTAAAAATTGGTTAAAAATTGTCAATTCATGAAATATTCATTAAACTTACAAAAAAATAATAATAAACGAGTTGACAAAGTATTACATACATATATGGAATATATACATAAGGCGAAAAATAAAAAAACATGTTTATGCTATGTACTACACAGTATTAAAATTTATATTATATTTATTATGGTATTAAATATTGAAGAACTTTCCAAGCCTTTTTTGCCCCGGGCCCCGGTATACTTCTGTGCACGCCTGCCTGACAACACAGATAAATACATACGTCTATTTACATATACGCGGACTGGAACCTAGGCCGTTCCAGCCGCCAAGGTAGTGCGGTTTTGATATTCGTGCACCCAAAATCAGGTGCGGTTCGGATTGGAACCTAGGTCGTTCCAACCGGCAAATCAGTGCGGCGGCCTGGAAACTTCAGACCGCCTCTTAGACCTAATTATCACGAAGTAATGCGAAGACGCGAAGTAAAGAGAAGGCGCGGACTGGAACCCAGGCCGTTCCAGCCGCCCAAGCATGGCGGCCTCGAAATTATAGCACCCGAAGCGTAAGCGCGGACTGGAACCTAGGCCGTTCCAGCCGCCAAAGAGGTGCGGCTTCGAACTTCGTACACAAGAAGCGTAGGCGCGGATTGGAACCTAGGCCGTTCCAACCGCAAAGGCGCTCTGCTCAATTGCAAGACCAGCGACAAAGTGCAGCTAGAAGGCATGCAAAATTTCACAGTTATTTTGTCATAACTATTCAAAGGAGTTAAACGGTAAGTCTTTTCTGTATTTAAGATACATATAAATAAACAAATAAAGGGCTTCCATTTTAAACAAGACGTGGCAACCCCTATCAGGCGGTTTAGGCTTTCGATGCTTCCTCCTCGTAAAAAAAAAAAGAATATACGCTTGTAACAGTTACAAATATTTGAGAAGGATGTAAATATGTATTTACAATCGCGCGTAGTTTATATTTATGATAAAGACTCACTCCATTTGAAAAAAGTGATTTATTTCAATACCCTTCTGTTTCCGACTCCTGAAATACTCCACAGTTTCGTTACGAAATCCTAGCTGGTCGATTTCATTGCCATGAACTCCCTGAAGTTTTGTTGGCGGGATTTTGTTGGCACCCAAAACAAAAACAAATGAGCAGTGATGTAAATCCGAGTATCTAAGCAATCTCGAACCAACATACATATATACTTTTACATACGTGCATGCATATGTTCACTTTGCATGTTATCTCAAATACTCGGGCTTTTCTATTTAAAATTTTTCCTGCCTATATACATACATATGTACATATACATATATGTACTTGGTGCATTTACATATATTAACTGCACCAAGTACATATATCTATATGTACATCTACCCCAGCAGCATAACTGAAAATCAAATAAATCTCTCTGGGCGGCCATAATCATTGACACCTACTCAAAAAGTATGTGCTTTGGCTAAATGAAGTCGTCATTGTTCGCTGGTGTCATTGGACGGTCATGTAATTTGTTCTTGCTTCAAATTGTATTTTTACGTGACCACAACTACATACACCGGCCACTAATTTATGCACTGTCACAACCAAATACCAATAATTTCATTTAGTAAGTGTGAAGCGATTCCGCCTCAGACCGTCCGCCAATATGTAAACCAGAAAGAATTCGCAGACAGAAAATGTAAATGGTTTCCTTATGTTTGAGGGTAAACAAAGCACTGGCTAAATTACCTCTTGTTACCAGAGATGTTAAGTACTTAAAAAACAAGTATTTATAATACAAATACAAAATACAAAGACATATTTCTATTTGTATTTAAATAGTTTTAACAAGAGTATTTTGCATTTGTATTTTAAATACTTTTTTAAGCAGTATATGTATTTTAAAATACTTTTTCCATTCTTCTTCATTCCTCATGTCAGAAAGTTTTCCCTTACAACAGTGTTATTAATATTTTTGTTAACATTTTCAAATTCTCTTTTTCGGATTACCAAATTGTAAGAAGCGCTACACAAAAATTGGCGCACGACGCTGTCGTAATCTGGCAATTTTTTTGGTAACGGTGTTGTGAATTTATTTCCATTTATTTATGTTCGACGATTTGTTTAAATGGAAGAAAGTGAGCAACAGCTTTAACAAATAATTTGTAAAAACTCAACGGTAAGTCCTAGCCTTCAAATCTGCACTTTATTGAACTAGAATTGAATGGGCTATAAAACCATAAACACAGATCTAATAAATTTATTAAAAAAGGCTGAAATTTTTACGAAATATTGCACAAAGTTTTTGATTAATTTTTATAAAAAAATTTAACAACAAAAAATTAAATTTGGTGCGCTTATGATTTTGACACGGGGTGTATATGTATTTAAATACTTTTGTATTTGGTATTTAAATACTTTTTGTAAAAGTATTTAGGATATGGGCGTTTACACCAGAATGTCAACCGCGAAGAAAAAAACATATATCATATATCTAACGTATTTATGGGCCAAATTGACTGCTTTTTGTAATATATGCTGGTTATATAAGCAGAAACATTTTTGCGAAAAATGGACTTGCTAGGTGGCGCTAGTGTCAAGATATTTTGAATAACCGTATTTATGGTCCGATTTGGCTCAATTTTGGCATGTGTAGTTGAAACATCGTAAGTCAGAAATTTTCAAAAATTTACCCGCTAGGTAGCACTGAAGTCAAAATATAAATTATATTCCATATAAAATTCATGTTTTTTTGCGTTAAAAATTCGTTTAAAAGCAATATTAACAAAAATATGATGATGAAAAAAATGTCGCGTGCGACAGTGATTAAAATTAAATAAAAAATAAACTACTTAATATTTTTGAATAAAATAAGAAACGTTATTAAGACACATCAACGCATAACATTTTAAAATTAGTCGCATTAATATACTTCTTCAGGTTTCGCTGAAATAAGTGTTTGATTTGTTTGCTTTGAAAGCGACTTCTGTTTTTGTCGCATACGAATGTCTTGATTTTTTATAATTATCTTGTAAACGAACAATTGGCCAAAATCAACCTTAGCACCAATCATAGTGCTAATCAAGTGCTATTACTTTCGCCTTTTGTAGAAATAAAATAATGTTTTGGTATATGTTTTTTTTCACATCGAATGCGTACGAATGTCGCATTCGACATTGGAGAAATGCCCATATGTATTTCAAATACGTTACTATGTAAGGTATACGTGTTTTGTATTTAAATAATATTTTAGAAGCATTTTTAACACCTCTGCTTATTACATTACTTTTGAAATTAGTTGGTATTCAGAACTTATTTGAGAACATGTGTATAACAATTAACTTACATACATTAAGAAATATTAATAATTTTTTAAGTAGTTGCGACATATTATAACCTCGCTAACTGACCCAAAAACTTAGCTAATGTGTCCAGTGAAACCGACTTCTGCAGCTTAAAAAATATCTATGATGTTAGCTATATAAGTGACAAGCTGATACCCGCAACTCCGTCTGCGTTGTTCACTACTTTTCCATATATAATCATAACCATATAATATTAAGCAACTTTCAAACGCCTCTGATTGTCCTAGGAGACTTAAACTATGAGTCCCCTATAGGGATCCACCAAAACAAACACGTGAAGTCGCGATTTCGAAAAAGCGTTTGGTACCAACTCTACCTCATTGCCTTTTATCAACTACTCGAATGAAAAATTTGTAATCTGCACAGGTAGCAATTCCGTAATCGACGGTCTTCAAAATGAATATAATCGTAGGATGATAATCAGCCAGATTAGAAATTTACTCATTCACAACCATATGAATATAAAAACAGTACCGCTATATGTTGATGAATCCAACGACGCCTAACCAGCATATCCAACAGGATCTTCTTATTCTTTCCTAAACTAAAAACATTAAACCAAATTTAGAAACAAATAATTTGTGGGGTGGGCAACATATTTACCAGTATTTGATTTCATGGAAGACGTTGGTTGATAGTTTTGCAAATATTAAACAAGTAAAGAAATCTAAGTTCGGGTGAAACCGAACATTAAATACCCGGCGCACGTATTAAACATCGTTTTTTTCACGATTCTGAAACCTACCGTTACGTGGTAAACATGGGTGTTTTTTTTTCTATTTCAAACTTTTCGATAATATGCTCAGTTAGACTTAAAGAAATAATTTAGCCGTGTTTGGTAGAAATCGATAAAGCGGTTACCGATATAAACTTAAGTAGTGATAAGTGGGCGAAGTCACGCCCATGTTCCCAAAAGTCCATACAAATCCTATTTCTCGATAAGAGATTTTTGTGAATACCAACTTTGAGTAAATTACCGTTTCTAAATTCCAAAGTATAGAAGTTTTCATAATTCTAAAATGTACCTTTATATGAAAAGTGGGCTTGCTTTTTGGTGTCAAGTACATTAATTTTACTGAGTTTGGTAGAAATTGATAACACAGCTACCGAGATACACAAATGTAATCTTAAGTGGGTGGTGCCAAGCCCATTTTCTAAAAATTTGTTATAATCATACTTATTGCTAAGGAATTATTGCAAACATAAATTTTGAGTAAACTAGCTTCAGTAGTTACCGATTTATCACAGATTTCGTATTTCTGTAAATAACTGTTATATGGAAAGTGGGCGTGGTTATTGTTGTTGTTGTTGTTGTTGTTTCTTTGTTGGACCAAGATTAACACTTGCGCCAAGCTTGGTAGAAATTGGTAAAGCGGTTACCGAGATTTACATATAAATCTATAAAAGTTTATAATATTCTTATTACTCGTTAACCCTTCTACAATGATTGGGTCAAAATTACCCAATTTTCAAGAAAAAATGCTTTCATTGCACAGTTAAGTAGTTCTGAGCAAGCTATGGCGTAATTTTTTCGTTACAACCATCAGTGGCTATGGTTTTGGGTAAAAATAATTTTTTATTAATTTATTATTTGGTTACTAGAAGGCGAAACACCTTTTCCACACAGAGTTTCTGGGGCATTTTGAGCAAAGCATTATTTGATTTTTAACTTAATTTTATTGTCTCAAATTAAGCGTTTAGTATGCTCGGCAGTAAACTCTATGACTTTAATTTGGAAAATTGCCGGATTCAACACCAAACAAGCTGCCAATGGCAGGAAATGCCACCACTTAAGACAAGTAACATTCCTGAAAACCAAATTTTATAAATCAAACCCAATTGATTAAATTTGACGTCATGTTGACAGAAATCAACTCAACATGGAACTCTCATATATCTGAGAAACATAGTCTTTACCTTGCGGACCTTTTAAAGCAGGTGATGAGTTCGCAAAACTTTCTGTGGAAAAAATCAGACGAAATACAGAAACGTTTCTTTTGTCCATATACACTCAATTCAAGAAAATATTAAAATATATGTGCTAGCTGCAACCATAAGCTTATATAAATTTACAAAGTGTATTTTTATAAAAATTACATAAATGTGTTCGTAATTCATAAATTAATAAAAAAAATTACTGAATTAAAATTAAAATAATGGGTTTCTACCTTAAAACTTGTTGATTTTTATTATTGGGTCAAAATTACCCAACACATTGTATCAGACATAGCTTAGTCGATGTTTTTTTCATTCTGAGCATTTTAGTATACATATGTCTATATCTATCTCGATTCCTTTGGGCTGTTACAAACCACCGTTATACGAATAAAGTTATAATACCCTTGTGCTCAAGTGCGCTCGTGTATAAAAATATTTACGTATTCAAATTTTGTTTGACTCACAACTAGTAGACATTTTCTCTTTATTTTGTAATTAGTTTTGGACAAAAAAATTTGTTTTGGAATTTTGGTACGGTAGCATGAAATGTCACAATCTTCTTAGTTATCAGATATTTAATATGGCGCCCGAAAAGTGACAATGAAACTACCTACTTTTGTATCATGGTTTTTGCTGGGTAATAACTTAATACTATATGTCCACCATGTTGATCAATACCACCAGCTCCGTGAGGATTGGGAAGGATCTCTCCGAGGAGATTGATACCAAAGGAGGTTTCAGACAGGGTGATTCCCTGATAATAAGAGCTGCAGAACTTAAACGCTCTGGAACGTGCAATTGCTCGCGTATGCTGATGGCATTGAAATCATCGGCATCAAAAAGCGCGAGGTATGTTTTGCCTTTTCCAAGTTGGATAAGAAAGCAAAGCGAATGGGTCTGGTGTTAAACGGGGACAAGACGAAGTATTTCCTGTCTTCAAACAATCAGACAGTTATAATTTCGAAACAGTAGAGAACTTCGTTTACTTGGGAACCAGCATTTACACCAATAATAATGTCAGCCTTGAAATCCAATGGAGAATCACTCTTGCCAACAAGTGCTACTTTGGACTGAGTAGGCAATTCAGAAGTAAAGTCCTCTCCCGTCGTACGAAAACCACGCTCTATAAGTCACTCACCATGCCCTTGCTGGTCTATGGCGCAGAAGCATGGACAATGACAACATCCGATGAGGCGGTCCTTGGAGTATTCGAGAGAAAGATTCCACGGAAGATTTACGGGCCTTTACGCGTTGGCGAAGGCGAGTACCGCAGACGATGGAATGATGATCTGTACGAGCTTTACAACGACATGGACATTGTGCAGCGAATTAAAATACAGCGGCTCCGCTGCGTTGGTCATGTCGTTCGAATGGACACAAACTCTCCATCTCTGAAAGTATTCGACTCGAAGCCCGCTGGTGGTAGAAGAGGAAGAGGTAGGCCTCCTCTGTTACGAAGTGGTTCCATTTCTAAGGTAAGAGGAGGAACAATGGAGTCTCTAATATAGCATCACAACGGGCCCATGGTGGCCCAAGTGTGCCTTTTCCTGAGGGATGAGGTCAGCCGAGATAACCTAACCTAACCTAGCAGCCCGCTCTCATTCTTACGCTCTTCATTCTCTGGAATAAACAGCTGTTGAAACGTAAACAAGTGAGGCTAAGCACAGTTGAATGAGCGAATCATTAAATATTGATGAAGTGATGCAACACATAAGTATTTGTGAATACTTTTAAAATCCGTACTAATATTATAAATGCGAAAGTGAGATTGTTTATTTATTACGCTTTCACGCTTTAACAACTTAAGCGATAATCACGAAATTTTGCACACTAATGTGATTTTGCCCAACTTAAAATATAGGATAATTTATCCCGATTAGACAAAAGGGCGTGGCCCCTCCCATTCATACTGCACATCTGTGGAAGTATTTGTGCTAGAGTCCTGGAACTTGGTATGGAGATATATAAAACCACTCATTGAGAAAAGTGGGCGTTATCGGGGAAGGGGCTGTGGCACCTCCCATACAAACTGAATTTTCATATTGCATACCTCTGGAAGTATTTTTGCTAGAGTACTGGAACTTGGTACGGAGATATATAAAAACAATCATATACTTATGGAGAAAATGGGCGATATTGGAGAAGGGGTGCGTGGCACCTCACATACAAATTGTATTTTTTATACTAAATATGTCTGAAAATATTTGTGCTAGATTGCTGGTGAGAAAATAAGTACCATGATATGAAATTTATAAGCAGCTATAACTTTTGATTCATAAGCCGCATCTTAGTCAAATTTTGTACATGGGAAATACTTAATTTGACTATTTGGGGTTAAGTATGGACCAAGGGGTGTGACACCGCTAATAGACATAAAGCTTATATCCTATCCTATTTCAACGCTATAATTGCGACAGTGAGTTTGTTTTTTTCTTACGCTTTCAAGCCTTACCTACTTAACCGATCATAATAAGTTTTTTCATACACGTTATCTGGGTCATAGGGTACCTGACTTTATAAGTTATCAGTACAAAATAATCCGTATATGTGAATAATATAGCCCACAAAATTTTAAAAGTATGAATTGTCTATGTAGATATCACAAGAATACCACAAAAGATTTAAAATAATTAAATTATTGCTTTATAGTTTTTGAAATGCCCCCATACAAAGCCGAGTATTGCAGCTAGTATAAAATAAATTTTAAAAATGTCGCGCTATACATTTTCAATTGTTAAAAATACCGATCAGGTGTTTACTTGCTAGTTTTTGTTAGCTTGCGTTTCCTAACTATTTATTTATTTCGCTTCTGCTTCTTCCTGATAATTTTCTGCTATCTCGGCATAAAAAATTTTGTTTTCAATCGAATATAAAATGACTGAATTATTTTGATTTGCATAATGTTTATATAATGAATCTGTCTTATAATCTCTTCTTCTTAAATCAGCTATATGCTAGGGAAATGCGATTAATAAATTTAACATATTATTATTATGTCTTTTTCTTCTTGATTGGCGCTAAGCGGTTTTGGCCGACTCCAACAAAGCACGCCAGTCGTTTTCTTCTGTGCCAACTGACGCCAATTGGAAATGTGAAGTGAAACCAAGTCCGTACAACCCGCGGTGTCGTAGCTGTGATCTTGTCGGAAGTAAGGAAACGATCCTATACTATCTTTGCGAGTGCCCAGCAATCTTAGGGAGATCTCCAAATGCACCATTACAAGCCTAAATAGCTTCATCGAAAAAACCAAATAGTTTGACGAAACGTATCTTGAGAGCAGGAAAACATGAGGGATCCCAGATAAAGCATATCAAAATGGTGTTATAAGCACTAATTGGGTCCTGAGTATATGCTCAGAGGACTCTTCTACCAATCAACCAACATTCTCCATTTGGTCTTTCTAACGCAGAGGAGGGGAGGTCATCCTTTTCCTCTATTACCAGCATCGCGACCCGCGTTTAATACTTTATGAGCTCGAGCGACTGTGTCCATTCGTACGACATGACCAAACCAGCGTAGCCGCTGTATTTTAATTTTCTGTAATATGTCTACATCGTTGTAAAGCTCTTACAGTTCATCATTCCACCATCTCCATCTCCAACGCGCAAAGGCCCGTAAATATTCTGCAAAATCTTCCTCTAGGAAACTCCAAGAGCCGCCTCATCAGATGTTTTCATTGTCCATGCTTCTGCGCCATACATCAGGACGGGAATTATGAGTGACTTAGAGAGAGAGTGATTTTTGTACGAAGAGTAAGGACTTAACTTCTGAATTGCCTACTCAGTCTAGAGTAGCACTTGTTGGCAAGAGTGATTCTCCGTTGGATTTCAAGGCTGACATTGTTATTGGTGTTAATAATGGTTCCTAAATAGATGAAGTCGTCTAACTTTTCGAACTTTTAACTGTCCATAGTGACGTGGGTGCTTTGCTTCTTTATCCTATTCTTAGAAGACAGAACAGATGTAGCCCTTGTTTTTACCGATGATATCGATGTCGTCGGTATAAGCCAGCAATTGTGCGCTCTTGTGTAAAATTGTGCCTGAACAGATCAGTTCTGTTGCTCTTCTTATCTCCTTCAACATCAGATTCAAGAAATCACACGAAAGGGAGCCACGGTAAAGCCAATAACAAACGGTACGTCGTGGAAGTTGAATCAGATCCCTGGCTTGCGCATCCTAGCGTAGAAATCGCAAAGCACGAATTTTATATCGTGACGGCGGCAGCAATCATATGTGAATCTCGCTTTGATGCGGATTTTGGCTAGATGCTAGTTCATCGGGGTGAACGCCAGTACTCGGCGACGGAGTCTGTCTCCCATCCCAAATCCCACACCGAATTTACGCTCCTTTACGTGGCAGCTGTAGTATACGTCGCAAGGCCCCACGTGTTTCTTGCCTTGCCCCGTCCATAGCATTTCTTGGATAGCGGTGATGTCAGTCTTTATATTCAGTATTTACGCACATACATCTTTTGTGAAATCAGACAACAAAACCATTTTTCATGCCCAATTAACAGCTTTGATCCAGTACTCCATGAACTTACAGGATTTTACACGAACTTGCAGGAAGTTACAGGAAAAATGATCCCGTACTCCAAATTCCTCCAAAATCCTGTAAATGAGTTGCAAGTTGCAATATTTTACCCGAACCTTTTCTTCTGGTAAAATCATGAAAAGTGTCAAGCGATCACTGGTTGACGTTTTTACAGCAAAAATGCTTTTTTTGTTCCCGTACTTTTTGTTTTTCACTCATTTTTTACTTTCACTTCAGAGAGTAATTTTGCTGCTTGACATTTTTACACGATTTTACGCGAAAAGTATTGGATCAAACCTAATATGAACGTAGACCATATAGTTAACGTAACAGTACTTTCCTGTAATGCGATAATTTTTGTTACTATCCTATATCTACTATTAAATTAGATTCCTTCAGCGAAATTCAAACTGAGTTCTTCATTTAAATCCAAAGCTTTACAAATCCACTGAAAGAGCAAACTTTTTTGACAGTGCAGCTTTGAAAACAGGTTGCCAATAACGTAACGTACTGATGAATCGGTAGCTACCAAGTAAATATCGTCGATTACCGATCGACTACTTGCCGTGTATTTCAGCGATTACTTTTACAAGACTATTTTCTAGGCTGTAGTCACCATCGGCACTCTCTGTACTACCAGGAGTTACTTAAGTAGTTACTTTCGTGATTTATGGACGCCCCATTTTCGAGTCGGTGCAGTAGCGGGCCAGAAGTAGCGATTGGCTCCAGTAGTAATGGAGGGTATGTTTAGGTCCATATACTTCGCATTGATACATTTTTTAACTAAGAAAGTCGATGACAAGATAGTCATCGCAAATGCATTTTGTTCAATACGAAAGCATTTGTGTATGAACTGTACATATGCATCTGTGTATCTACCTGTATACTTTAATATTTCGCATACATACGTATTTAGTATGGTGTTCGATTAATCGATTTTTTTCGAAACAGGTTTTCGAGTTATTCGAAAAACGGCACTTTGACAAGAATCGTTTCTCTGTTTTTAAATTCTGAAAAAAACCCGGTTAGACCGGTTATTTGCTCTTAATTTTTCGTTCTTGGATAACAATTTTACAGTTAGTCAGAAATGAAAGCCAAAAATGGAATGAAACTATTAAAGTTAGGTATGGCTTTCAATTAACAGACAAATAAAGGGAATAAGTTCAAAATAATTTAATAGTGAAGGAAACATAAATCTAATAAATATTTAAAAGTTTTGGCATGAAAGGATTTTAAAAACCTTAACCTTGCTCTTTTAGAAGTAGGTATTTTCTAAAATACAAACTTCAATTAATTTTTTTCCTGAAATATCTTCGGGTTTTGAATACATACAAACTTATAATTAAATGATTTCCTAATTCAAATCGTTAATCGGAAAATCTGAGCTCCCCACTGGAATCAGATATTGTAGAATATACAGATATTTCAACAAGAGATTTATACCACGATTTGTTTTTTAGGAAAAATGGAAAAAGCAACTAAGTCGAAGCGATAGAAGTTATAGCTGCTACTTCGGAGATCACCACATCTTCTCATCAGACTTTTTTTTCTAAGTTTATTAAAGGGTACGCTTTAAGCTTGAATACAGCTAAACGAAATGTGCTGTAATTAGTTCCAAAGCATATTGATTTGCTTGAATTTGAAAATCATAAATCTAAAAGGAATCTTCGGAGGGAACTTTGACAATATTTAATATCAAAATTAGTAAAAAAATTATGTTTTGTGGTTTCAACAGAAAAATTTATGAATTCACAGTGAATTTTAAGATGCAGTTGCAAAAACATACAAAATGAAAACCCCGGTTTATTCGATAACAAAACTCCGGTTTATTCGATATTCGAAAAATCGCGATTTCAAAAAAACCGCCCAAAAATTTTCGAAATAACCTGTAAAAACCGGTTTGGAAAAACCGAGTCAATCACCCTAGTATTTAGTACAGTGAATATGAAAAAGAATACGAAATTAGAGGCACCAATCGCGCTGCAATTGAAATTCTAGTCATTGCTGAGGGAACCATAAGTAATGTAAATTGTAAAGTTATCAGCAGTCCTATATGGCATACATAAATATGTGTGTATGTTTATATATCGATGGTCCTCTGCAATAACGACACAATTCAAAATTTCATATATGTATTTCAGTAGAGCCAATTAAAGATTTTGTGTTTCTTAATTTAGCAATAATACGTCTTGGAACGTAATTATTTTGGATTATTTGCAGTCATTCTGTAGGGAAAATTTGTAAACTTTCAAATTATGTCTTTTTCTAAAGATTTAGTAAGTGTGGAAGTGCAAAAATTCGAAATAAGTAACAACTCGTAAGTAGTTAAACGAAAAAAATTCCATTTGTATTGCTGAACAACGGCACAAAACGAAAGGTGTCGGTATTTTCCATAAAAAATTGATAAGTGTCTTACTGAAACTATGAAATGAACAACGGCACAATACGAAAAGTGTCGTTATTTCACGTAAAAGCATGACTAACCTATCGAAAGATTTTGACTTGTGCCAATATTCACGATAAATGTGATATGTGCCACTGTTCAGTAGTAAGGTTTGGCTACTTCGGTTTTGTGACAAATGGCAAAACTGCGCCTCTGCCGGATTAGTAACAACTAAGGGCCGGTTTCTCTATGTCTGATTAACACTATCTGCAGGTTAAACATCGTTATCGACGTTATCGACTCCCTGCTATATCTTATGGAGTCGATCACGTCGATAACGATGTTTGACCTGCAGATAGTGTTAATCAGACATAGAGAAATCGGCCCTAAGCCTATTTCGATTTGCCACAGAAAAATATGGTTATTTACAAACCTAATCCGCTATATAACTCAAAAACATGAAATTTTGAGTTGTGTCGTTATTGCAGAGGACCATCGATATGTACATATATACTTACATGGTTAAAAATACCCTGAATGGAAATCCATTAGTACACAGCTGAGTTAGGATCATGACCGGTCGCGCATTCCTTCCCTTCTTCTCTTAATGCTGCTGTTAGGTTAGAAAATACTAACGAATCTTAGAATAAGGTACCATTTGGTCCTTACTGCCATTTTCATTCAAGATAACAATTTAATCTCATTTTATATATATATTGACGAACGAATACGAACATCTTCCTCAGTTTCAGTTGCCTCTTCATCTAATGCTTCTTCTAATTAAGGAAAGTGTGCAATTTGTAGTAGCCGCAAGTCTTAGCCTGACATCAAGTCGCGGCAGATTTATTAGCAAAACTACCAAAAAAATACTTCGTCCAGCATGCAATAACAAAAATTATCGGCTAAATACATGTATAAATAAAAACACATGTTTTGTAAATAATATCAAATCGAATGTTTATTATTTTGGTATCAATCAAATGACTATACATTGGAATAAAAGTCTCTTAACCCAAAATTTTGTGAGATTTTATTTTTCTCAGTCCTGCCTTATGTTATAAATTTCTACACATAACACTGTTTTATAAAAAGATCACGTGAGCTGCAAAATTAGGTTGGTGTAAAGAAAACTAGCCAATAATTGGACCAAAGGGCTTAACCTAAGAGCAGGGTTAAGAAGCTAATTAATTGATGTAAGCTGTTTTCGATTTTCCTAAAAAAAAAATTCCCAGCGGAGAAAAAAAAACTATAAGAAAATTCCGAGCAGAGAAAAAAAGAACAATCCCAGTAGGCAAAAGAAGGGCCTGAAACTACTTCTAGAAACGCTTCTAGTCCTTCCATTGGCAGACAGGAGTCCTTCTGCTTCTCATTCTTTTTTGTATGGAATGTCCCACTTGTCAAGGCCTTACTTTTCCTTTATGTGGGTAGGGCTTCCATGTGGCCTTCCATAAGCCCTTCCATACTCCAATTTCTTTCGTTGGAGTACGATTGCGTTCTGCACTTCACAGATGCTTTTTCAGATTTCGGAAACACAAAAAAAAAATATTTTATCAGTTTATAACCACGTTGCCTCTGACGGAATTCGAACTCGTACCCTCCTGGAAGCTAACAAATAGCGGAAAGCATCTCTGCGCACTGAGCTATAGCCACGCATGTAAATGTGTGATCAAATGTTTACTTTGAATCAAGGCCAGACTAAGCGATTGGGGCATTTGCGGGGTGATGTTTATTAAAATTTTTTTTATTGAATTGCAAGGCTACATCACCCTGTCTTAAGCCTTCTATGAGATGCCCTATGAGAAGGCCCTTTTCGATAAGCACTTTCGCAAATGCCAGCTGGGATGTAAAGTACTCATATACTCGCACATAAATACATACATATGTATGTATGCAGAAATATGTATAAAAATATACAATTACACAAGTATTTATATAATAGCTCGTAGCCAATGATCGGGATCCGGATAAAAATTTTGCACTTAAATGCAACAACAGCAGGGGCGTAGCCAAGGGGAGGTTTTGAGGGTTTAGTTAAGTTTTGATGTTTTTTTTTACATATTTTATATACAAAAAAAATATTATCCTAAATGAGCTACATTTCACTACGTAATGCCCAAATATCTGTAAAATATGCGTGCTAAATTTCGAAAAGCTGGGCACAGTAGCAGAAAACTTGTATCAAAGTGTAGGTGCAAATTAAAAGCCTGTTTCAGGTACTTCAGGATTTGCAGGGAAATCTGTTTTCGCCACTAATAAACTTTACGGAAGGAGGCGCACGGGAACAGCTTCCTGTAAAAACCTGCAAATCGTGAAGTACCTGCAGTGTGATTCTGACAATCGCTACGCAAAATTTTCATCGCCAAAATTCTCTAAATGAAATTTCAATATAACTGGTAATGTAGATGGCAATGGCTTGCTTATTCAAAAACAGAAAATGCAGCTTATTGCAAAATTTGCGTACTTTTTCACCCCAAAGTCGGTGGCGTAGGAATGCAGCATCTTGGTAAGCTAATGACAGATTTCTATTGATATATTAAAAATAAAAAAAGTACAATTCATCATTGGAAAAGGGCAACTGAAGTTTTTGAGAAACATGCGGGGTTAAAATGCCATCAAAATGTGGTACTTGTTTAAATGAACGTTTATGTACTTCGAATAACACTCAGAAGCCGGTTAACATTCAAATCGATGAGGGACTCAGCAAAAAAATTTCAGAAAA
>JAPVRG010229071.1:0-10361 GCA_029783565.1 Rhagoletis cerasi | reverse complement strand
AAACGAACGCTACAAATTTTTTCTTTCCACAACAAATTTACAACAAAAAAGCTACAATTAATGGCATAGTAACATATTGGATATCTCAGTTCTATCGACTAGGTGTATGGTGTCAAGTTAGCACTACATACCATTTTTCTTAAAAAACGGGAGCTACAAATTTTTTCTTTCCACAACAAATTTACAACAAAAAAGCTACAATTAATGCCGTTGTAACATTTTCAATATCTCAATTCTGTCGACTAGGTGTATGGTGTCAAGTTAGCACTACATACCATATTTTTTAAAAAATGAGAGCTACAAATTTTTTCTTTTCACAACAAATTTACAACAAAAAAGCTACAATTAATGCCGTTGTAACATTTTCAATATCTCAATTCTGTCGACTAGGTGTATGGTGTCAAGTTAGCACTACATACCATATTTTTTAAAAAATGAGAGCTACAAATTTTTTCTTTTCACAACAAATTTACAACAAAAAAGCTACAATTAATGCCATAGTTAACTTTTTCAATTTCGAAAAGTGTAGTGCTAACTTGACACACGTAAAATAAACACTTTTCAGTAGTAGTTTTACATGCACTTTTTAGAGTTTACATACATATATGAACGCATTCACCACTACATACGCGTACGAACAAAAGCGGATATTTTTTCTGCCTAACATACGCGAACGATGAGAACTTGTTTAATGCTTCTCGTTCGCGAACGATAACGAAACAGAGAATTTTGAAACATTCGCGTTCCCGTACGAAAGGTACGCCAATTCGTACACCAGTTTGTTACATTGAACACCACAGTGTCCTGGTACTCACATGAGTTCAGTCTCCGATTCTATTCTTGGACATTTTCTAAAGATGTAGCAGTTTCCAAGGCCTTTAGAGCAGTACTATAAAACCTGCTGTGCTGGGGTAAAATGGCATATGAATTTTGAACATTTTTACACAAGACCATTTGAATGGCCGTAATGTTATTATTGTTGGAAATAGTTCTAATATAATATAATAATCTTTTTTCCATTTAATCGATACTAAATTTAACGGAAACATACATATATGTTTTGTATAGAGGCATCCCACTCTGCGATAGATAGATTGATGCTTCACGATCACAAAACTGTCGCAATAATTAACAAAAAAAGCACTCACGAATATGTACATGCATGTGTACGTACATAAATACATATGTATATATAGCTTACTCACGGTATTTTCTATTGGGTGAGTCACTCATTGCACATCCGTCTAAAACCGGCTACCTATTCTAGAGCATCACCTATCAGTGCATACACACTTACACATGTATGTACATATGTATGAGAGTATATAAATATTCACGTTCGTATTCATCAGAACGACCACTTTGCTGCAGCTTCTCATTAGTTGATGAAAATCAAATTAAAGGGCACAGAAAGCAAGAAATTGAAAAGGCAAAAGACAAACTGAAATGAAAAAAACTTAGACAAAAGCACTATCCGACAATCGGCGCGTTGAATGACTAACCTACAGTGTGGCTGGGTGAAACATAGCCGACAATCAGGCCAAAAGCATCAGACATATGTTCAAGCGGACGTACGTAACCTGATGAGTTGAAGAGCCAAGGCACTTGGGCGTTGTAAGTATATATAAATATGTATATATGTATGTATGTATGTATGTAACACTAGGCGGTTAGTCGGTGCATCTTCTAGCGCGCAATTGAAAGCTATTTTCGAGTGAGCTATTTTTTTAATAAACTCAAGTACTTACGCTTTTCCACACTTGCAAGCAGTTGACCTGCGTGAGTTTGTTGTGAAAATAGAAGGAAAAAAACTAATAAAAATCAATTATATTTAAAAAAAAAAACGAATTACATAAATAATGAAGTGAAAACTTTACAAATTTCAGTATTCCAATAAGCGGCTGCAGTTAAGTCAGACAACGCCCACTGCACCTTTTAATCTACGGTATTTAATTCCATCCAATGCACTTCACTCACTCAGACAATTACGAAAATAGAATTTGCCGACAAATGCTCCACTCCAAGACTGTGCTACTAATTAAATTCATATAAAAAAACAAAATATAAAAAAATGTGGCATAAGTCGCAGTCCGTCTGTCAGTCAGTCACGCGCCCTCAGCATTTTGACGTTGCATGCCACAGGGCAATCGATTAAAATGTGCAACAGTAAAAGAACGGAAGTAGAATAGGAAAAAAACTGTATAATAGAACTTTCAAAAAAAAGGTAATAAATATTGTTGGACTACATAAATACATACATACGCATATATATACGTACTTATGTGTTTAAATGTGGTGAAATTGGCGGGGTTGTTCTTCGTGGTTTATTTACTATGTATAGAGACACCGGCAACTAGGTCATACTGTACAGGTCATTAACCTAAATGCATTTTTGAGCATTAATAGGCGTATAACTATGGGGTAATTGGAATTAGGGACTTCGTTGTAGTGAAAAATAAATTGACTTTATTTCCTTATTGCTTACAAAAAAACAAACAATATTCCCCGGAGTGAAAAGTCAAAGCAAATCTCGCTCCATCTTTGATAGGCCACAGGTACGATGGACGATATAGTTCATAGAGCCTTACAAAGCTGCGGGTTGTAAAAGATCTTTTGCTACAAAATTAAGTTAATCATTGATACTCTGATTTGTCTGTTTATGGATAGTTATAGCTGGAACTACGTACCGCATACTTTGGGGAAGGTTTTTTCTTAACAGCGGTCACCCCTCGGCAGGAAATGGCAAACCTTCGAGGGTACATCTGCCATGAAAAAGCTTCTCACAAAAATACAATCGCCGTTCGGAGTCGGCGTTGAACTGTAGGTCCCTCACCCAAATCGGAGGAGAAGCTCGGCCAAACACTAACATATTTTTTAAGCGCCATAATATTATTATTATATTTTCCACCACCGTGTGAAAAATTTATTTATGCAAACGAATACGCTAGCTTTGAATTCACATGAGTAGGAAGAGCATAGTTTGGAATACTTTTGTCCATGCCTACTGTATAAAAAAGTTTTTAAAGTCAAACAGGTATTTTTGTAAAAATGAGTTATAACGCAAAACTTCATATCCGAACACACACTGAATTTATACACTTTAAGTGAGCTAAGTACTTAGTATTTAAGGCTTTACTAAATACTGTATACAAAAGTATTCATGAGAAGTCCCGCAATATCGAAATAGACCAAAAAATGTACCGAAAATCCCGAAATTCCGGAAAGTCCCGAAAAATCCCGGGAAAGTCCCAAAATATTCTGAAAAATATAACACGAAAATCCAGAAAATTCCTGAAAAAAATAAAAAAGTCGAAAAAATTCCCAACATTTTTCAAAAATCTCGAAAATTTAAATTGGAAAAATTACGGGAAACACCAAAAAATCCAAAAATTAAATCATGAAATGTTTCTATGAATTTCATTAAAAACGTTGGTGCTTTAGTATTAAGCACCCTCAAATACTTAAGTTATGTATTTAGTATTTAGCCTCTCCTAAATATTTCAATTCCATTTACTTGCGTATTTAGCAACTCGTAAATAGCTAATTTTTTCACTTCAGTAAATATTTAGACATCTTAGTATCCTAACCAGTATTTTAATTACAAAAGTATTTAGGTATGCCCATCGCTGGTTCAAAGATGTGTAGACCCTTCTACTATTAGTTAGTTGATTCGATAATATACTTCGTGAAACTCACTTGAAGTTTAGAAATCTTTGCCCTGGCTTTGACTTCTCGTGTAGACAACCTCTTATTCAGACCACATGCGTGTGTTTAGGTTGCTATTACGAGAAAGTTCGGTAGTACTGTCTCGAGCGTTGCGCGTGCAGCTCTTTGTGTAGATTCAAGCAGGTGTACCAATTAGAGCCTCAGCATAAATTTGAAAAACGCTGTTCTTGTGCCTTTTATAAGAGATACAAACTAAACCTTCGATCGATCACTCTTAGAGTGACAGTGCTTGGGGACTCAGATGAGATCGAAAATCCAGCAATTACGCAAGATAAGGTGAGTTACATCTTTATAAAACTATTACTAAAGCCGCATGACCGTCCGTCCTGGTATGGTGGAAGAAAACGCTGCTACTACTGTCTTGGAATGAAAAAACGTCATCCGCTGAACCAAACCGACTATACATACATACATATATAGTCTATAGGCAGTCCTTGAAGGGCATTCATCGAGGTTCAGTCAACACCTTCGTCAACTCTCGCCCAATAAACCAAAACATTCGTTGATATAACTACATATTTACATAAATTTTTGTTTACTTAAATAAATGCAAACAATGCTATCTATGTAAAATCACGCATACATACAACCCATCGTTTAAAGTAGGTACAAAACCGCATATCAAGATAATGCAAAACCGCGTATATTAGGTTACCAAAATTTTATAGGAAAGAGTAAACACTGTCTTATTTCAAAACAATTCACGCTTTTTTAAAACAAACCCATTTCTAAATATTTCTCAATGTCGATATTTTGTTATGAGTGTCTAACGCTTAATGCCAGGAGCTTCCGGTCAGCAAATCTCATTTTTTTTCAAATGTCAGTTACGCGGTTTTGCACTCTGAACGACGATATGTAAGCATAAGTATGAATAAAAATAAATACGAGTATTACTTAAAAAGGTCTGTACTTAGGTAAGTAAATAAAAAAGAGTACTCGTAGTAAAAGCATAGCCACTGTAATAATCTGTTGGGGGCATTACACGTGCAAACGCTTTTTGACAGACATTTCAAACAAAGAAGGAATACAACAAATGGAGTAAAGGCGCATGTGCATTCTCACTACAAAATGGTTCAAAAAAATTTACTACCTTTTTTCAAACCCCCCTGTGAAATATTTGCGGGACAGTGGAAAGAGACGCCTGTCAAAAGCGCTCATAGCGAGGTTTTATTTTCCATATAAATAACACAGGAAAAAAATTGTTTCAATTTTGAAAGTGCGGTACGAAAAGCCGAGCCTGGACGTCAAGATGTGACTATAAGCAAAAATATTTTTTAACCACCACTCAAGGTGCCAACATATTACTTACATATGTATGTTTCGGGACTATCTGAGAGGCCGTCGGCTATTATACAAGACAACCCAAAGTCAGAGGGGGAAAGGAGTAGCTGGTGGAGCGGTTCAGGGTTCTCTGCACATTGAAATGTCGAAGTGCGTATGTTTTGTCGACTTTCGTTGTAATATTTAACAAGAAATTTCTATGATCGATGCGTCAGTCGGTGGATAAGCGATCACGGTTCGAGCTAAAACGAAGTTCTTACTGCCCACCAGAAAGCGAATTACAACCATACCAAGACTGATGATCGGACCTCGGACCGCGACAACTTGTAGTTCCACAAGATATCTAGGCCTGAGGCTAGACAACAAACTTACCCCTCTATTCTGTGCCCTTGACAAATAGTAAAACTTGACTATTTGTCAATAAAATTACGCCTAAAGTTATATCGCAAAATATTGATTTTAAGCGCAGTAAAAATGCACAAAAGGTTTAGTCAAAATATAGTCAAGTTTTAGTGGCATAATTTAGGCGCAGTTTTATTGACAAATAGTCAAGTTTTTTCTATTTGTCAAGTGCACAGAATTGAGCGGTTACTGTCGGAGTAACCATACATATGTGAAGAAGTCGCGAAGAGCATGGTGGCTATAAGTCGGCTGATGGCGAATGTAGAGCACTGAAACCATACCGTTTGAGAACACTGATTACTAGAGCTCGGATTTTTATGCTAAGGTATAAACCTAAAAATATGTGCCATCTAACTGTTAGCAAAGTGTATACCAATTTATACATTTTGCTTATATCTAATTATGATGGTTATTATATATTTTTAGACCTATTTAAAAAAAAAACCGAACTATACTGATGAAAACGAAAGTTAAAGAATATCTGGCGAAAAAATACCCACAATTTAACTGCCGAGGCGGGCCAAACAACTGTTGCGCTAGATGCAAGCACGAGCGAAAAATCCAGCAGTGGCAACATAACTAGAACTCCTGCACCAAATAGTCGAAGAACGTGCTATCTGCTAGCTGACCTTCAGGCTTTGTTAAAACTACCGCATGGGGAAGTAGCTCGTTACCTAACACATTTCCTCAGAGTTCAAGTTTCGTTTCGAGAATATCTCCACTGGATGACAGGTTGGGTTTTCGTACTGCGAAAACACAAATAACGATGTACATTGCATACTTTCTCCTACGAAATCTTCGAAGATTCAAAAAACTCAGGGAAGAAAGCACAGGAGACATAGCCCCAAAAGGGTAAAGTTTTCCAGTACTGAAAAGTAGGAAGCAGTAGCCAAATTCGTACTCCTCTACAAACGGAAAGACGGATATCTACTGAGAACAGCCTGATGAAACGCCCTCTTGTTAACTCAGTCCTGAGGCTGTAGCAGCGCACCCCCAGTAAGTAATACTGTATTGCGGTGCCGCACAGTGTTTCGTGTAGAACAAGCTAGCTGGATAAACACAAAAGTTTTATTCCTAGAATTTTGTATTGAGTAATTAATCAGAAGACCAATAGATTGGGGTATTTACACTTGTTTGTCATTTTCACTTCTAATATGTTGAGTAATTGAAGTAAGTAAAGATCAGTCGAAGTTAGAACGGATTTTTTTGAAAAATTTGTTTTGAATATAACTTTTAAGTCACCACTTCTACTTCATTTTTGTGATGGAATCTGAACTCAAAGATAAGCTGAAGTTTTAAATTATAATCTTTTAGCAATTTGATTATCTAAGAGAAAAAAGGATTTTTCATATACATTTTTAATTTCAGAGGTGGAAAAGTTACATGTCTCCTCATGTAACCCCTTTAAATCTTATATATATTATAGTCATGAGTATCTGTTAACACTCGAAACAAAAAACTGTTGCGAATTCAGTGCACATCTATTTTTTTTATTTTTTTTTAGATTTAGTTATAGCCATAAAAATAATTGAGTTTTTCGAAGTTTGGTTGAAACATTCAAAACAATCAAGAAATAAAGAGTTATTGAATTTTATTCTATCAAAATATGATTTAAGTGAAGTAACAGAGCATTCTTTGAGAGATTTAAGCATAGAAGTTGCGCTATATTCGTCAAAGCTTTCTGAGAAATGGAAGAGCTCTGGAAGACATCGGGGACGGTTTATAAATAAAAACTCGGAGTGGTTTTCGGGTACAGATATGACTTTTACAGTTTCTGTACATTCAAACTAGTGTAAAGCAAAAAGCTGAAATCAAACTACAAGCAATATTAGACAAAACTGCTGAACGTCTTATTGAAACGCAAAGTGAAGTTCAAAAACATTTGTCTAATGTTTCATCATTAGCATTAATTAGCAAGTGGTGATGTGATGGAAGCTCTGGTCACAAAAATTCTTATGCGGCTGATGAGTTTCTATTCGTATTTGCGTTTGTGCCACCAAGGTTAACTAATGGTCATAATATTGTTTCGCAAAATACGAGACCCTCATCCACACTTCATTGCCGGCCTATTAAACTTATTTTGCAAAAGAAACAAATGAGTTTACTTCAGCAGAAACTAACAAAGTATTGGAAGAAGTGTCGCAACTTTTTCGAACTTCTTTTAGGATTGGCGAACTTGGAATAAATGTGAAACACGATCTTTTGCTCACGATGTTGGACGGAAAAGTATGTAATGCTTTAACGGGCACGCAACAGATCAGTTAGCAAATGATGTTCACCAGAACGGCAGTGATAGTTATTCAGTAACTGATTTATCTGAAGAGGACTCATACGACGATAGTAGTTAATCTGTTAATTTTCTTTATTGATCTAAATTATAATTTATATTTAAAATATGTTGTTCTGCAAGAAGATAGTACAATAAAATATTTTTGTCCACCTAGCTTGTTCTAAGCGATTCACTGTGTCATTGCATTGAAAAGTTCACTTAGGAAGCATAGGAAGATAAAGATAAAAATTCATAGATTTAATTGATTTTTCGTTGATAGCCCTCTTCAAAGTAAAGATCTCTTAAGCCCCTTTCGTTTGATACCCATATAGTAATATTTTATGAAAATATTTGATATTATCCAATCTGGGCTTTTAGAAGGGTAGCAACGATTTTCAAAAATATGACCGAAATAATATCTTTTAAATCCTCTTTCGTTTGACGCCCATATTGTAATATTTTATTATTAAAACTGAATGTTACTTTTTAAACAGGTGGCAACCCTCTTGAAAAATATTCCTTTTGGTAATAAAATTACATAAATTGAGTTCTTGAACATAAAGGAACCGTAAAATCTTAGAAAATAATTTTGTCCAGCTAGCTTGTTCTAGACGGAACACTGTGTGCCGTAGAGAGATTTACATCCGGACGTTGGATGGGAGTCTTATAGTCAAAGAACATGTAAAGAGGCTAGCGCCCTCGACCCATTCATTTTTTAGACTATCATCGGTAGTTTAACTTTTTTAAGGCATTTGAATAATGATTGATCGAGGGCACACAATTTCTATAGTTTACGGACGATTTCCGGCAGGGGGTTTTTTGTAACATAAATTTTCATATAAGAAATGGTTGAAGAGGGTGTCCCATTTTTATTTCCCTTAACTCAAATAAGGCGACGAGAATGCAACTGGCGACATATACTCAGCAAGTCGCCCTTACCCTTCCGTTGAAAATTAGAAATGAAAGTTAGGTGGGAGTAATGTTTAACTTATAAAATATTTGTATGTACATACATACATGTATTGCAGCAATAAAAAGTCACGCAACACAAAAAAGTCACCAATGCTTTCCTATAGCATTTAAAAAAAAAGACTCCAGTAGCAAGGAAAAGTGAATTACTAACCCAGAAAAAACTGGGTGCTGCTATAGCGCCAATTAATCTGGACGGACGGCAAGAAACGAAGGCAGAAGCCCCGTGTGCATAAGTAAGCACATATGTACATATGTATGTATGTATGTAAGTATATAATCACATGCATGCGCGTACAAGTACATATTGTGGCATGCAATTTGCCATTGTAGTCACCAACAGCGCGTGCCGCACAGCTGCATAAAAGAAATGGTTGTCCACCTATGCACTATGCATACTATGTACGCACATATCTAGTCGGGGTTTCTTTGTTAATCTACTAGTAAGTATATTTACATAATGGTATGTACATACATATGTACATATGTATGCAAGTAGTCGATTACAAGTATAATAACAATGATGGTAATGCATGAGTGATTGCGATGGCGTTTGTGACCTCACGTCGTAATGTGTGACAGACGATGGACGTGAGGCATTAGTTACTCTTATTATGGCCTTCGTAAGAATACAAATTCATATGTGCATTAGAGTGGCCTTAATGTTGTATGAAAAATTTGAAATGCGTGAATCCAAAAGTTTTCGCACAGAATAATGTGAGGTTGGGGATATAATTAAATACAAATTTGGTTTAATAGCCCTCAGATGACTCTTAGGGGTTCCGGGTTGAGCTTTTTCCACCAAAAATGTTGGGATTACACTAATTTCTTTGATTTTGCATTTCTTTTGTTTAACTATACAGGATGTCCCAGAAGTCTACGTCAAGTCGGAAACGGGTGACAGGCCAGGTCATAATAGTTATCAGAAAAATAAAAAAAATCTACGCCTTGTATTTTTAAAATTATAGGCTTTCAACAAAAAAACGAACAAATTGTTTATGTTCATATTTTTCTCACTTATAAAAATATATCGGCAGAAAATACTGAAAATTCGCTTCAGATAAAACGCTCTTTAAAATACATTTATGCAAGTCTTATGTACAATCTGTAACAAATAAATATTTCAAACAATTTTAAGTATTAACGGTATATGAGAATGAAGTCGGTTGTGTTTTTTGCTTAAAAATTAATTGTTTAACGAAAAGTTCTATAAACACAGGATACGCTCAACTTTCAAAAGTAATAAAAAATGTAAAAAAAATTTTAATAAAATTAATTTTAAGAAATTGTTACACTTTTATGTCCAGTTTCCTCGATGTTTCGGCAAGTTTGTCTATAATTTTTTCCACTGTAGGTGTGAGTTCCCTATACAAAAAAAGAAATGCTAAACCGTTTAATCGTCCTATGTCGTAAGTCTATGGAGTGATGAAAGTTATCTCTCCTTCTCGCATGTAATGGGGAGAGTTACTAGAATGGTAAATAAAATAAACATATCGATACATAGTTATGTATATTTGCTTCATTTTATTTTTAACTGATTCGTAGTCAAGATTTTGGGAGGGGGCCGCAAGCGCTGCGGATGTCTAATGCAGTGCTTCGCGATCACTGGTACGACATTTATCCATGCTCGCAAGCATACGATCATCTACGAAATAGATTTTTTTTTTTTGGTTGCGGTCATCGTAGGAATGTTTGCTTTTTGATAAAAATCAGT
>JAPVRG010229068.1:0-11859 GCA_029783565.1 Rhagoletis cerasi | reverse complement strand
TGTAAAAACTTGAATTTTTCTTCAAAACACGTTTAACTTTTCTTCTTCAGCACTACCGCGGCTCTCTAAAGTCTCTGAACACCGGCATTGTGACACTACTCAATTACGGTAAACATGTTCCTCCAGCTGTATCCCATGTGACATTGGCGCATGAAATTGGACATAATTTTGGTTCACCGGTAAGTTAAATAAAGGGAGAGTCAAGAAAATGAGCACTTACATATATATGCAAATATAGACGTGCATATGTATAGCAAGACCACGTCCACTAACGTGATTAATTTGATTAATATTATATAAATAAATTATATTATGGAAATCGAATATGTAATTTCGTGAATAAATTAATTTAACTACCAATAAGCTTATTTCACATTTTATTTTATTTTTTTTTTTTATTTACTCTCATTTTATGCAAACAAACTTATGTACATATATTTCATATTTCTTCGAATTTTGTCCAGCACGATCCGGAACAGTGTACGCCTGGCGGTGAGGATGGTAATTTCATTATGTTTGCCCGCGCCACATCGGGTGATAAAAAGAATAACAACAAATTCTCCCCATGCTCACTTAAATCGATAGAACCAGTGCTAAATGCAAAAGCACGTAGCGCCAAAGGCTGTTTCACCGAGCCGCAGGCATCAATTTGTGGTAACGGTGTTGTTGAGCCGGGCGAACAGTGTGATTGTGGCTGGGAGGAAGATTGCAAGGACACATGCTGTTTCCCAATGTCACGCCACCCGCGCATCGACGAGAAACCATGCACACTAACGCCACGCGCCATGTGCAGTCCATCACAGGGACCATGCTGCACTAGCGATTGTAAATTAAAATTCGGCGATAAGTGTCGCGATGACAACGGCTGTCGAGATCCCAGCTTCTGTGATGGCCGCACACCACAGTGTCCGCCATCGGTGAATAAGCCAAACAAGACTATTTGCAATAAGGAATTCGTTTGCTATATGGGCGAATGTACGGGCAGTATTTGTTTGGCCTATGGCCTCGAGTCGTGCCAGTGCATACCGGGTCCAACTGATGACAAAATCAAATCGTGCGAATTATGTTGTAAATTGCCTGGTGAGAGCAATGCATGTCGCAGTTCGTTTGAATGGAATGAGCCACCATTCGATGTGCCGGATATGTTTGCAAAGCCTGGCACGCCATGCAACGATTACAATGGGTGAGTGCGAAGCGTACTTTGAGCTATGTAATGAGGTGTGAATCTTTTTCGTTTGTATGTTTTTACTTGTAGATATTGTGATGTATTCCAAAAATGTCGCGAAGTCGATCCATCAGGACCGTTGGCAACACTCCGGAAATTGCTGTTGTCAGAAGAAAGTATTGCAACTTTTAAGAAATGGGTACAACATAATTGGTATACCGTTGTATTGGCAGCATTGGGTGTATTTGTATTATTGGTAAGTTTCATTTAGTTTTTACTTGCGGTATTATTATTTGAGCTACTAAGTGCTAAGGATGGAGAAATTAATTCCGATTCCACTCCTGAATGGAAGATTTTCACGAAGTAATAGATTTTAGACAATCGATTCCAAATTATCGGAATCGATCGAAAAATGATTGTTCTCACAGCTTTAGCTGCTCGTCAGTTGTTAGAATTATGAAACTGTGAATTAAAAGAATTATACATGTAAATTTCAATAAAATTTTAATAGCCATATCAACACCATGTGAGCCTTAATTTTCTCATACTTGCCTTATTGCAAAACAACTACGAAGTATGAAAACTCCTAATCATTTGAATTTGCTTTTGTTCTCAAATAAAGTCTGCTCCAGAAAGTATCTGGTTCTCGTGATATTTGTATTTATATTTATTTTATTATACAGAAGTCGACGTCAAGCCGGAAACGGGGGACAGGCCAGGTTATAATAGTTACCAGAAAAATTTAAAATAAACTTTGTCTTGTATTTTTAAAATTATAGGCGTTAAAACAACGAAAAAAATCTACACCCTGTGATGGCCTTTTTATTCTGAATAATGCTTCTGTAAATTGTCGTCTAAAATTTATAGCCAACTGCTCTAGCTTGGAAGAAATTACACTTTTTGCCCAAAAAAAATTGAAACTTAATGCTTCGCCCAATTTTAACTGACTGACACTGAAAACACAAAATGTACTACACTAGTTTAGCAATTAACTTCGAAAGTTGGCGCACTTAATAATTCTGTAATGGTATGACTTTTGCTAGATTGTTTCTTAAATTATGGACAATTTTGGTTTTTGTAAAGAAACCCAGTTTGGAATTTTTTTTACTTTTTTCCTTAAACTAGTTGTAGTGTACCCAAGACTTTACTTGAAGCCGTAAATTTGAAGGTACATAGTTCTAGTTTGAGTGAGACGGAGACAGTCATTTTACGATGTGTGAGCGAGACAGAGAGTGACGCCACTTTGTACTGGCCTGTCACCTGTTTCCGGCTTGACATCGACTTCTGGGACGCCCTGTACATCTTGATTTAATTTAAGTCATTTTAGTTCTTACTTCAATTTGTAAAAAAGAAAATCAAAGGAAATAAATAAAAATGCATTGAGGATAAATCTTTACCCTCAACATTTAATGTACAATATTTCTTTATTAACAATTGTAATTTCTAACAGGACTTAATGCTATACTTAATAAATGCTAGAAATTAATTTATGACAAGTTGCGAATTTGGGTTGCGACGTTATTACTTTCAAAATCAAGCAGTGCTGTGAATATGCGCCATTTTATTAAATCATAAACTTTAAAGCATTAAATCAATTTTTCAAATTTTTATAAATTTACTATTAAAATTCTTGATACAATAATTAATCAATTAAACTTTATTCTATCGCTGTTATCTAAGATTGATGGATGGAGAATAAGCCGTTTTTATAAATTTTTCAAATGAAAAAAAAAGAATGTAGTTAAGGCGCCTGTCACACGATAAATACGGACCGCGATATTTGCATGGTGATATTTATTATCGGTGTAGCATCAAATATTTATGGAGATCGTGATACGGATCGCAAAATATCTAGAAATTTTGAATCCCATCAATATGGATCGCGATCCGTATTGATCGTGTGACAGGCGCCTAAAGAATCGATTAGAATCGAATAATTCGAATCTCGTCGCCGATTATTCGATCCCGAGAATCGATTATTTCTCAGAACTTTCCATCCCTGCTAAGTACATATGTACATATGTACAATATTCATATGAGAGGTTCCAAAATGGATACATATAATCAGATAATTCCCTTAACATTGAAAAACTGGAAAGCTTTAAGTACGAAAAATTTATCCACAGTATGGCTGGGAGTTCTATCCGGGATTTTGGGCTATCCGAATAATCCGGATATTCGAGTATCGGAATAAAGAATTCGAATACACAAGTATCTGAATAGTGTGTTGAGATTTGGATATCCGAATACTATTTAAATATCCGGGTATTCGAATCTAAAAATTAACAATAAAATTACAATTGTTT
Organism: Rhagoletis cerasi; assembly: GCA_029783565.1. NCBI lineage: Eukaryota > Metazoa > Arthropoda > Insecta > Diptera > Tephritidae > Rhagoletis > Rhagoletis cerasi. The sequence continues at coordinate 8,388 of JAPVRG010229068.1, read as the reverse complement.
GTGTAAAAATAAATTTTCTATTACACTAGTCGACAAATTTTGACGTAATTGCGTTAACCTAAGAAAAAAAATGTTTTCTAAGCTAATTTTGGGTCGCTGAACACGAAAACAAAATCCATTATTTTTTTCCAAGAAGCGTTTTCGAGATTTTTTCGAAAAACTTGTTTTTGGTACCTTTCGCAGTTATTTGTCAAAATCCTTTGAAAAAATCATCAAATCGACGCGAGCAACCTACCGTTCAAAAGGTATTGATGCGCCCTTTGCAGAAATATATAACTTGTGCAGATTTAAATAAAAATTATTACTGTTAATAGCGACCAAAGTGGAAAAAAGTGGAATTTTCATTCATTTTTGAAAATTCCATATTTTTAGTTGCTTATTTTTAGTTACAAAATTTTTTTTTCCTTTTTTTTTGCAAATTTGAGTAAAAGATAAATCATTGCAGTAAATTTTGGGTCTAAGATCATCCAAATCGGATAAGAAATGTAGATGTTATGGAGCACTGAGTAAAAATTCTAACTTTATATTTTTCACAAAATCACACTTTTGGTTGAAAATAAGCTTTTCCCATTGAATTTTTTAGTTTGTGTTGGGTAGAGTCTTCTCGAATTCGCATCCAGTAGTAAGAAAAAAATATAAAAAAAATAAAAAAATTTATTTCCGACCAAAAGTTGGATTTGGTGAAAAATATACAGTTTGAATTTTCACTCAGTGCCCCATTACATCTACATTTATTAACCGATTTGGATGATCTTGGACTCAAAATTTACTGCAATGATTTATCTTTTACCCGAATTTGAAAAAAAAGTTAAACCAAATTTTTGTAATTAAAAATAAGCATCTAAAAATGTGTACTTTTCAAAAATGAATAAAAATTCCAATTTTTTCAATTTTGGTCGCTAGTAACAGTAATAATTTTTATTTAAATCTATGCGAGTTATATATTTTTGCTAAGGGCGCATCAATACATTTCGTCGATTAGATGATCTTTTCAAAAGATATTGACAAATAACTGCGAAAGCTACCAAAAAACACGTTTTTCGAAAAAATCTCGAAAACGATTCTTTGAAAAAAAAATTGGGGTTTGTTTTCATATTCAGCGACCGAAAGTGAGCCTAGAAAATACTTTTTTACAAATGTTAATTTTTCGTATAAACTAGTGTTATATTTGAGAACAATTTTACGAATCCGTTCAAATACTGTTTAGAATACCCGGATATCTGGATAATAAAATGAATGGCTATTAACCGAAAATCCCAGCCCTAGGTTAGTTTGGTTAGGTAAGCGGGTTGCCTCCGTATACGGAGGCACACTTGATCCTTAACAGTAAGCTTTCCTGGAAGCCTAACGTAAAGGAAAGAGTGAAGAAGGCTACAGTAGCATTTTATTGTTGTAGAGGGGCCATTGGCAAACGCTGGGACCTCTCGTCGAAGGTATGTACTTCATTGGCTTTATGAAACTATAATAAAGCCAATTTTTTTATATGGGGTACTCGTCTGGTGGTACGCACTTGACAAGACCTACATCGTCAAGCAGCTGGAGAAGGTGCAAACAGCCGCCTTAATTGGAAACAGTGAGGCACTTCGAACCACACCTACTCTTGCGCTTAATGCCATGCTAAATGTTGTGCCCATAGATTTAGCTGGCAGGGCTGCCGCTGCGCGCGCCGCAGCAATGCTAAGTGGTGTGGGCTTCAAGTTCGCCTCAAGCTATGGGCACTCCAGAATTCTAACAGGCTTCGGGTTCCTACCGACTCGGACAGATCACTGCACGCCGGTTCTGGGTCCGAAGGGATCTTTCACCACCCACATTCCAGCGAGAGACTAGGAGGGTCGCTGAATAACTCAGTGAGAGGGGAGACAAGTATGTTCGCATGTATTTATATAAAAAAATATTTATTGGACCAAAAAGTAGTGGGTAGGCACTGTGGCCAATGGTAATCAACTATTACCACCCCTGCCATGCAGTATCTGCAAAAAGCTCCACAAGCATTGTCCGGAGGATGCAGACTAGGCCGAGCATACGTTAAACTGTGATCAAATTATAACTTAAAAAAGTTTTATTACATGTCAGTTGAGAAGTGCATGTGCAAAAATTGCATAAATATAATGAAGGAAATTTCTGCACATGCAGCATTACATAGAATGCATTTAGGCACTTGGTGTTAGCAATCGCGCCTAAACAGTTACAGTACCTGGAATCGAGGACCTGTAAATTTATTTACAGATGGATCGAAGCTGAATGGGAAGGTGGGTGGAGGAGTCTTCTGCGAAAAACTCTCAATCAACCTGAATTTTAGGTTACCGTATTACTGCAGCGTTTTCCAGGCTGAGGTGGCCGCGATAAAAGAGGCTTCGGATCGGTTGCTCTCTAGTGTAACACCTTTTACGAAGGTGAATATTTATTCTGACAGCCAAGCAGCCATCAGGGCTCTTGGCTCCCTGACGGTGCGTTCGACAACGGTGAGGCAGTCTTTGACTTCCCTATCGACCGCGTCTGATTATTTCGCAAATAAACTAAATTCAGATCTGATATTATTTAACTGTCTACAAACAAGAGTTTGATGGTAATATCCAACGGTATGACCGCAACCACAACGAGGGGATATGTAAACTCCAATCTTAACAAAATAGGATTAGTCCTGTTGAGCATTTTCGCATAGGTAGGGGAGTGCGAACAATTTTTAACCAACAACAATTTTTCGATTTATCAAAAATGGAGGCAAATAAAATATTAAAGGACATACTTTTTAATTCGTTATGAATGACTCTACATACTTCTTCCTAGTGAAATTAACAACTCTACAATAACCTCTTTCAGCAGCGTTTTTCGAAATTCGGTCGGCTTTATATATTGCGATATTGCGATGACCAGGAATCCAAATTATATGTACATTATCAAATTTATTGTCTTTTATTATGTTATGTATCCTGCGGGCAATCGAATTGTTTATTTGATCATTTTATAAAATTGGGCATGATACCATACTATCATTTAAGATTGCAAGATCACTGCAATTACCCTTGGCGTCCAGTGTTATTGCCTCCTCAATGACAAGAAGCTCACCAAATGGGGAAGAGGATTCAAACGACAAGTGAAAAGCGCCGTTTCCACGAAATTGCCTTTAGAGTACGCATGCTGGTTCGCAAGGAGTCGATAATTCAGATTTGTATGCGAAAACAGCAACAAATTTAGTTAGTAGAAAAAAGTTGAGATCGCAAGCATTAACGTGGTGATAGTTTGACAAATGGCTATGACTTTGTCATAAAACAAATGGAATGAAATGGTTTTAATCGAATCAATTGTTAATTTTAGTTAAAAATGCATTTTAAATTTAAGATACTAAAATATCTTGTGTTATCCCCAAAGATCATGAAGGTTGCGACGAAAATGTTAAATGACGAATATGAAGAGAAGATAGCTATGCGATTGCGCGAAACTAGTAAGTGCGTGATTAATCAAAGGTTTCTCGTATAGTCGCTAGATGTACAAAGAAATGTTTAGATAAATGTGCTATTTAAAGCTTTATCTCATGCCAGTCATTTCATAAGAGGCTTGTGAGCTCTATGCTAATGCTCAGAAATTTAAAGTAAAGGGGCGATGATTAAGTATTACGTTTACGCAAAATCGTCTATACATTAGAGGTATTCGTCTAAACGCGTAAATGCCTCGTAACCGCGTAAACTTCGTAAATAAACCGGTTTTCCATACAAAACCAATTAATTTTACGAGGCATTTACGCGTTTAGACGAATACCCCTATTATTTTAAATTCATTACATTCTTGTTTTTTTGTAATTTATTGTAAGCAAATACGTAAGCTAGGCTCTGTCATGCAATTTCTCATCGGTGCATTTTTCATTTGTGTACAAATAAAATCTGTTTCAGTTGTTCTGCAAGAGTGCGCGATTCTATTAGTTTTAATACTAATCAAAAATAGTCACTGTGGTGTGGTGGTTAGCAGTGCGCCCTACCATTCCACAGCGGTCGCCTCACTGCAGGCATTGGCAGACCTCCGAGTGTATTTCTGCCACGAAAAACAGCTTCTCATAAAAGCACAATCGCAATTCAGCGTAAAACTGTCCCTCCCCTTTGAATGACAACATCAGAAGTTCGGTCAAACACTATTATTATTATTAATCAAAAAGAGTCGCATTACGAAAAATTGCATGTCAACGTCTAGCTTAATGATCTATGAAACTTGTATACTTAAAAGCGCGTGATCATGTGGGTTTAGCGCCAAAACGTTCATGTAGGCTAGTTTTTAAGTTAAAAAAAAAATTTTTTTTTCCAAAATACTTATTATCATTTTCACCTTTCTTCACATTTTCGCAGATACTCAGCACGAAGCTGCTGGCGAAGCGCTCGAATCTGAAACTAAAATCGGTGACCATCATACACAGCGCCACCACCGAAACCGTGCGTCTACCCGACGACAACAACGGCGTCATCGTGCATACGGCCGTCCGTACAAAAGTTCCGTTCAAGAAAAAAGTGCGTGGAGAACGCAGCAACAAAAGCAAGAGCGCTCACAGGAGCGGCAGTAGTGGGAATATACGCGTTGGCAAGACGAAGGATGGCGGTGGAAAGGTGGCCGCCAAGACTGGAGGCGAGTTAGCTTCGAAGTTGACGCACGCGCATAGCCGTGGAGGAAAGCTGAGCAATACTGCGGCAGCAGCTGGATTGACGTCAGCGGGTGGCGTGAATGGTGAAGTTTCTAAACCCTCGCGCACCAAGAAGAATCGCGTTGGTAGCGGTGGTGGTGCGGCTGCGTTGAAAACAACACCAGTTACGACAGCGCTGAGTACGCCTTTGGCTACCACAGTTAGTGGCGCTAAACTAGAGAATGAAACTAAGCCGAAGTCCAAGCGCTTTAAGAAGAACAACAAAGAAATCATTGACTATTCATCACGTAGTGGAGGGGATGCAGCGAGCGTTAGCGGGAATGCGCATACCAATACCTTTGGCAAGGTGCAGAAGTGGCTGCTGGAATCGCCAATTGTTGTACAGCCACTCTCGCATATTGAACACTCTTCAAAAATACGAAAGGTGATGAGCAAATCTCAGTCCACACCCGAACGACTGGTACAGAAGTCCCCACAAAAGTCAAAGTCGGTTACGAATCTTGTCAATGACAAGGTGAAACTGCAGGTAGTCTATAAGCCGCCCTTCAAATTCGCGCTGCGGCTATCCAAGAATGCTAAGGTTAAAACGCACGTAATTGGTGGCGCAGTCAACAAACTCAAGCGGCAGACACGCACGGGCGTGGGCGCAGCCACGAATGGTGTCGAAGGCAAACGCAAGAGCAGCAATCAAAATAGCGAGGGTAGCAAGAACTCTGGCAGCGGCGGTGGTGAGGAAATGAAGTGCAAGCGCATCGCGCTGCTACTCCGCAACAATAACGAAGACAATCAAATATTAACCTTAAATGAACCGACCTACGAGACTCTAAATCCAAAAACCCTGCCCTCCAAGATGGAGAACCCTTTCTATGAGAATTTGCAATGCAGCGCACAAACTGGCGAAATGCGCTCTCCCACTGGCGTCAACAGCGACGCAGTGGCCGCCAACAGCGCCTTGACGGCATCAAACGTAAATGGATCTAACAAAATGGATGCGAGTGTAAGTAAAATGCCAGCAAACTTACATACAGCTGACGCACTGCAAAAACAACGCGCGCACAACTACAGCCGCTCCAATTCATTCTCATCTAACAATCCATTTGCAAGCAGTCATGCAGCGTCTAGCGCGCGGAAGCTGAGCGAAAGTAATACCCCGCAGCAGCAGCGGCACGTGCCTCCCGCTAGCAATTTGGGACGCAACTTTGGCAGCACACAAAACCTCGGTCAGGCGGCACAAAGTCAAAACTATTTAGCCAAATCGAAGAAGCGTAGCAGTTTGAACTTGAAGTTGAACAACGCCTCTAAAAACAGCAAGGATCCGCCCGTAGCGGCACGGCGCAGCAATTCAAATATGAATTTACGCAGCCATGCTGCGGCCAACGCATATCAGCAAAGTACCTTCCCGAATGACGCACAAAACTTCGTAGCAACCACGACCACCAACACAGCCACTTCCACACATGCCGGCAGCAACGGCGCCAATGCGACTGCAATAGTTGCTGCGGCTGCGCCTATACCCACGGAGCGGCATTTGCGGCGCAGTTCCAGCAGTATAGCCTATCAACAACAGCCGAAATCCAGCAGCCAAGCGGCAAGCAGCGTTGCGAATTCCAGCTACGCGCTGCCGGCAACTACTTTTACGACGGCGCTACCAGCCGCGCGCACAAGCTTCAGCAACATACCACGTGTCAGTCTCAGTGCGGCGCTCAACAATGGCGCCAACGCCAATGTCAATGCAAGCGGTGCCAGCACCAATTCTGCTGGTGTTTTGGGCAGTTTTAGTTTTAGTCGCGTAACAGATGCGGACCAACTAGTCGCGGTGGGAAGTCAGTCCAGTCATAGCAGTCAAGGTAGTAGTCATGCAAGCCACCCCAGCCACAACAGTAGCCACAGTAGTCACAACAGCCACCATGCAACAGCACGCCATGAGCACCGACGTAGTCGTAGCAGCGCACATTCCACAACAGCACCTCCACTAGCCACCACTGCCAATTTAAATGCCACCGCTCCTCCAGAACAACAGCAGCAACAAAAACGTTCCAACTCAATCAGACAGCTGCAACATAGCTATCATCCGCCGCCGTTGCCGAATGTTGCGACGTCCAGTAATGGCGGTCAGGGCCGTATTGAGAGTGAATATGAGCTGCCATCTGATTTGGAAGTACTACTGTCTGATGTGGAAAATTTAGTCAGTTAAGGGTTAATAGTTGTAAGCAAAAGGTGTTCGTGTGGGTAATGGGAAAAGCGGGATTTTAAGAAATTAATTGTTATGGTTTAGGATCATATACATACATGCGTGAGTTTTTAGCATTTGAGAATGGGAATTATTTCCTCACTTTTGAACTATGTACTTTTGAACTATGTACTGCGTTCATTCCATTCATAAAATATTTGTGCTCTTTAAATCTTAAATTTCTTTACCAAATATCTCTGTCATCTTTAAACTTAGACATTGTAAGCTTGAGACTTATTCCATTTTTTCATTTACTCGATAAATATTTTTCCAATAACTATAGAATTTTTACATTCGACGCTCTCACTGATCACATTCTGTTCTGTTTCCTTCTAATTCAGTCAGTTTCGATCAAAAAAACGAAGTATTAACCATTGGTTTTGGAAGCTAAGTTTCCTTCCCGAGGCCGAAGAGATCTCTTATAGTATAATCTGCCTATCTCTTTCCTGTGCCTCTTTGCTGTTTCAGAGGAGTAAATGGTAAAAAATGGGGCCTCTGTCTTAAAATTTTTTGCTGATGCCAAAGCTTAACCCAGTGTTCTATGATGGAATGCGCTAGAGAAGGCAACGCTAGTTAGGAAGGTTGAGCAAGTGCAACGGACCTTTAGCTACATGTGCACTACTCTTAGATAAATGGGCTGAGCGAGTGCTGGGAACGATGCTCAAGAGGTGGTCAAACCGCAGCGCTGAAATCTGGCAGGTGTTTCGCCAGGACAGTGTCTGATTGGAATTAACGCGGTAAGGTTAAATATCACACCGGAACCTCTCTGCCACAGCTGCTTAAGGATTGTTGAGGTCGAAACACCTCAACACTTTCTCTTAAGTTGCCCAACTTTTGCGAGGCTATGATCTAAACACCTTGTTTCACCTTTTTTAATCAGCACCGAGAAGATATCTGGGATTGATGTCAGCCGCCTTCAATATTTCGCTTTTGATATACAGCGTTTTTTGCTACAGCTTAACAGTTACCTATAAAAGGACTGACGTTTCTTTGTTCAAGTCAGTTATTTACACAACTTTACTTCAAGTAACCTAATTTAGTCTGACCCTAAAACCTCGAAAGGTTTAACACCTTGACATATCCCGTACGGTCGGAAGCTCTTTGATAATTTTCGAATTGGACACGTTGTTGAAATTTCAATTATCAAGACCGCCGAGAGTAAGAAAATCTACTAATGTACTTAGTAGAATCCCTCCGCTCGTTACAGTCTCGTTTAAATTACAAAATATATCAACCCAAACCTGACTGAAAAATTCACTAGCTCTTTAAGTTAGCCAACCAAGTTTTCTCTGCGAGTGCCCTGATTATATATGAGCCTCGAATTACCAGTACTAGAAATACCCTGCAGGGAAAGCTACTAGTTGTAAACTAGAATGCTACCAGTTTGCGTTTCAGCCCAATTAGTTCACGTTGCATACTTTTTCAGTGTCAGCGAATGGTATTTTTAACATGGCGATGTCATAGGAGATGTCAATTGTCCGCTCCTGCATCAGTTCCATACTAGTAGAAATACTAGTAGCATCATACCAGTTAA
>JAPVRG010229064.1:0-24315 GCA_029783565.1 Rhagoletis cerasi | reverse complement strand
CTTTATTTGGTAAAGCGGCTTAGAAGAATGTCTGATACCAAATGTACATTCTAAATTCCTACTTGCATAAGGCGGCCATGCCTTTGTTAAAGTAAGGGACATTCGGCAGGGAAATTGTAAGGACTGGCGGGTGAAGAGTAAGGTGGTAGTAAGGCATTATTGCGTGATCCTAATTCCCACTGGGAAATGTATGTGCATAACATACATACACACAAAATATAAAAATGTGTGTAAAATAAAATTTGGCTCTATCATTTCGGGCTTGGGCGTGTCCCGTCGTTTTGGGCCGGGCCGGGCCTGACTGAAATTTCTAACGTGCGGGCTCGTGCGTGTTTTTGAAAGCGCATTTTGGCACTCGTGTCGGGCCGGGCCTGAAAATTTAGGCCCGCGCCCATCTCTAATGTATATACAACCGCAGCTGTACTGGGTTGATTTAATAGCACGTGTATTGAAACATCACAGAATCGTAATCGCTTAATCACTATGGCCAAATATTTTAAAGCAAAGAACTAGTCGTTTTAGTGATAACAAGGAAACAATATATATAAGCATGTGTTTTGTATATGTATTTGCCAAAAATATTAATCGAGGCTACTGCGGAATCTATCGCAACTTTTCGGTTTTAGTGATAGCATTTTCGTAGATTTCACGAAAATCTAAGCTATAATGGATTGGAGAAAAAGATTACGGTTCAATTATTTAGTTTTTGCTAAACTCAAAACAACAGCTCTTAATTTTTTCTTTACTCTAAAGATAAGATACTTAGAACCCGTGTCTTGCTTACAGGATTACATATGTATGTAAAATAAACATTTTTTAACGAACGATAAGATTAAAAAGTATATAATATTATTAATTTAATCATATCAGGCATGTGTGGATATTTGTTAAATTACCAAAAATTTAATTGAATTTATTAAAAATTGTGATAACTAGTTTTGTGAATTTTTGTTTTCAACCAAGTCATTAGTCTCACAGCGTTATTAGTTTTTTAAATTATATAAATTTTTACTAAAATAAAAAAACAAAATAATATCGCAATTTAAAGCATTCCCATTGAATAATTAATAATATAAATTTAACAGAAAACTACAGGTGCACATAATTTCAGTATAACACACATAAACACATATCCATCTAACACTCACCTCTCTCGCATAGCCATGCGCCGCCGCTGTACCTGATTCTGGCACTGAGCTCACAATATCAGCATCGATAAGCGCCTCACGTGCCAACTGCCTACCGCACTGCATGCGCACCGAATACACCATCTGCCCCTCGAATATTGAATCGCCGCGCGCAAAGTAAACATATTCGAAAATACAGAACGCTATGCGCTTGTAATCGGGTAACTTAACAATATCGATGGTGCGAAAGCCATTACGCGTCAATTCCACAATTTCACCCGGTTCCACTTCGCGTACATACCGCGCGCCAATCGATAAGAAGCCACAACTCTCACTCGACACCACCCAACCATCGGCGGGCACATCCTCGACCTTGGCATTCGAGTCGCCATTGATGGGCATAATTTTGCCAAGGCAAAGCGGCCGATTGCCGTATGGGTCACGGGCCGCATAAATCTTATCTTTAAACATCATAACAAGCGAGTACGAGAGCGGCGCCAATTGCATAAAATGACGTATGCGCGCCGGCCAGTCTGGTCCCTCCACCTCGGAGACACCTTCAGGGCACAAACATAGCGATTGTCCGATCAATTCGCTGTCACTGTAAGTGGATAGACCGACGCCGCGGCTAAGTAAATCGCGGCGTAGCGATTCAGAATTCACTAACTCACCATTGTGTGCTACCGCAATGGCGCCATGTAGTGTGTGTACAACAAAAGGTTGACAATTGACAACCTCTGAGGCGGCAGAGGTGGAGTAGCGTGTGTGTCCGATGCCAAGATTGCCTTTGAGTTTCTTGATGGACTCGTCATTGAACAGCGTACTAATCATGCCCATACCCTTGTGTGTATTAAAACTTCTGGAGCATTTGCCCTCGCTTGTCACCATGCCAGCCGATTCTTGGCCACGATGTTGTAACGCCACCAAACCCAAACAAATCACGTGTGCCACATCGATTTGTGTTGGCCAATCGCCACAGGCAATGGCGCCGAAAACACCACATTCATGTGTCAAACCAGTTTCTGGCTCTACAGTGTCTAATGCTTTCGTCGCCCTCTGCTCTTGCACCACCTTTTCCAAACCCACTGCCAAATCGCCGCCGTCCGCCTCCGTTGATTGCAAGTCCACGGCGCATCCACCTGCCGCGCCTCCACCGTTCTCAGCTGTTGCCATTTTCAATGTCCACTAATACTACTACTACTTCAACTCGTGTCTGTCTGTCCCTGCTAATAGATAGTTGATTCTTAATTTATTGTATCAACGCGCTCGCGCTGGTTAGCCTTGACGCACTGCCTACGGTTTCCGGTTTGTAAACTCTTGTCTAGTGGGGTCAACCATGCGTTACGCTAACGTTTTGCAAATTAGCAAAAGTGTTTTCATTCAAGAAATACCATGTGCGTATTGGTTAGGTGATGAAGTGCGCACCCAACGCGATCGTTTACTTTATGCCGCGGCGAATCGTTTTGGACTGATTGGATGTGGACGAGTAGAATTGGAAGCAAGCGCAAAGCAGAAATCGATCGCACTCCAGCGAGAACACAGCGGGGTGATCGCCTCAGGCGCTCTCGCGTGCCAATCAGAGTTGATACATTGTGGCGCGATCGTTAACTCGTGGATGTGTTGGTTTGCTTGTGTGGCGGGTCGTTGATACCCCGATGAGAAGTGGCTACATATGTGAATAAAAAAGAAAAGCGTTGTGCTTAAAAGTATGTGAGATAATGAGGCTTATATGCAAGGATAGAATTGAGGATCAGCGGAAAATGTCAGTATTTAGTATTAAAAGATAGTTCCCAAATTCATAAAAAATCAATCATATTAATAATAATAGATTGATGTTTACATATATGTTGATGTTTGGCCGAGCTTCTCCTCCGATTTGTGGCGTGCGCCTTGATGTTGTCACACAAAAGGGAGGGACCTACAATTTTACGCCGACTCCGAACGGCGATTATATTTTTATGAGAAGCTTTTTCATGGCAGAAATACACTTGGAGATTTGCCATTGCCTGCCGAGTGGCGACCGCTGTTAAGAAAACCCCTTTTTTCTACATTTTTTTCGATGTTGCTTTGACCAGGGCTTGAACCCAGGCCCTGCGAAATCAATTATATTAAAAGAGCTTTAAAAAGCGAATTCCTGTGGCAATATATTTAGTTTCATAGAGCCTTGAATAGACTTTTTCTTTTTTAATGAACAGGCTTAAAAATATTTATAGAAACAGGAAAGTCGCTTTAAACTCGTAAAACAAGAAAGCTCGAAGCTCGAAAGTATTTTCATAAAAATGTTTAAAGTTCAGTCCAAGTTTTAAGTTTAAGGTAAATTCCTAGTATTTCATTATTAGAAATAGGATTTGTTTTTTAATCATTAATGAAAATTGAAACTTAAAAATTACTTATGGTTTTTATTTAAAAAGTTAGAAATAACAGTTAATTTTGATTTCTTTATTAAAAATCAGAAGCAAAAATCATTTTCTGTTTACCTGACAGTGGTAGAAATTTTTATATCTGATTTTTATTATAAATGTCAAAAATAGTCCAGTTTTCAATTTTTTTTTTTTAAATCCCAAAACTACCTTAATTTTTAGATAAAAAATTAAAATAATGTATACCTATTTATCTTTAAATATTATTAAATCTTAATTTGAATTCCTCCAAGACATAAAAACATATAAAGTTATAGAAGAAAAATTTTAAACGGGACTACTCAGCGCAATTTTTTTCTTTTATTCCAGAAAGTGGCAATGGCACCAGATTAAACTAAAGCCGAGTGCAGTATCTGTAACTTGAGCCAGGAGAACGGCGCAGGATAAAGTGAAAATCAGAGTCTTCATCCTCCAGGGGAGAGTAACACCGATAGGCGTAACCCAACCAAGTTATCATACCGACGAGTAACCTATGAGTTATTAGAAAATACACGCAGTCTTGGGAACATCTGGTCCAAAGGAAGGAAGGAACGCGTCAATCCAACCAAGAACGAGGTGGTACTTTTCTCGAAAAAATATAAAATTCCACTATTCAAACGTTCCACCTTAAACGGGATAGAACTAACTCTCTCAACCGAGGTAAAATGCCTTGAAATTATTCTACACAAGAAACTTGACTGGAAGCGAAATATCGATTAGGCAAAAATTGGGGAATAAACTCAGCTGTGTCACCGTAGCCTGCGCTAAACAAGGCTGTGTCCAGAGCCAAGCGGAACGGGTGTAGAGGATGGCTTCCATGCTCGTCATGGGAGCACTACTCATTACACCCACCAAATCTCTGGAAATTATTTTAAATCTTCCACCGTCGGATCTCTACGCCAAAATTCGGATCGACTGTTGGTTGGTTGGTTGGTTTAATTGGATTTTCAACCTGGTGAAAAGCAGTTAGCAAGTTTGCCATTTGGATTCCACAACTCGCTTAGCCTTGGATGGAGTCGCGGTCAATGTCGTCTCAGAGGTGAAGTTTCTGGGACTTATTCTAGACGCCAAACTTCTGTGGAGGACTCATGCTCAGGCGATCACTTCCAGGGCTACGAGAGCGTTGATGGTGTGCAAGCGGGTTCTATTCTAAAGTTCATAGTCTTTGGGGCTAGATTCAGTGTTGTGATGAGCTGAGGGGACAATAGACCTACTGGTATCAGTGCTTTATCTATATATCTAAATATCTATCTATCTATCTATCTATCTATCTATCAGGGAGTCTCCATAGTCTCATACGCTGAGGGCTCGAGGGGTCGTTGACGGAGTCAAGATCCCGACTGTCAACCACCCAAAGATACTTGGCATCACATTCGACAGCTTCCTGTCAGCCGCCTCCTCATCTTCATCGCGAAGCAGTTATCACCCCTACGCAAGGACGTCGGGAGAATATAGTCCTCAGTGTCCGACCGCCACCCATCGATGTGAGCGAACTAGACCCACATGGGCTCAACTCAGATCTGGCTGGTGCAGCCGCCCAAACTCCTACAGAGCCAGATTAGACTCGGAGATCGCAGCCACCTGCCCAGCATGCGGAAACGGACCGCACAACACCACTCACGCTTTTCGCATGCCCTACATACCCTACTCATCTGGCACCCGAAGCACTGTGGACACAACCGATCGAGACCGCTCGGGGACTACGTGGTGGTATACATATCAAAAACAACAACAGATACTAATTTTAAATGAGTCGTTCCCACGAAAGTCGGGTCTACGTAACCGGAACGACACAGATTGATATCTGACCAAGGACTGTCACTTCAGCATCATTCCCCAAAAATTCTTTTGGGAATTTCTATGTTGTTACACCAACAACAACTAATTTTGAGTAAAGAGTGCTTCATGTTTGCAATGATCATCTCTATTCTTCATATCAAGGAGATTTAAACTCTTTCCTACGAAAATCGGGACCACCAATTCCGACAGTCAATTAATATTCCGATTTCCGGATACTAGTATGACGCAGTGAATGAAGCTGCAGACCTTTTCTTGACTGACCTTTTCTTTACAGAACAACGAAATAAACGCTATTTAAAAACAGTAACTGCTGCTTTTTTATTATAGGAAGGGGTATTTTATTTACTTATTTATGTCTTTCACTTTTCTAATAAAATACTATTTAAATATCGTCCAGTATGCTTGCTTATAATTTATTTCATTCTATCTTTTAATTTTATACTAACAAATTAGTTACATTTTTAGCTGTACAATTTTATTTTATGACTATTTTTTTCATGAATATCTACATTTTTAGGTTTTTTTTTTCAATTTGTAAATTCGCGCAAAAATGTACATAATAAACGTATGCAAATATGTTTAACAATAAATTTTAAGTAACTCTTTTTTGGATTTATACATTCATATATACGATTTTTATTAAGTACCAAATAGTTTTTTTAACGAAACTAAAATTTGTACGTAATAGAATTGCACTACAACTTACATATATTAAACAAAGTACTACATGCCTACATGCATACTGAGGTAAAATTAAAAAGAATAAAAATTTAAATACTACACTCACATTATATTAAAAGTACATAATGGTAGTAATCATAATTGTGGTACTTGTACCACAGTAGAAAGTTAAGAGTTAAAGCAAGTTACGAAGAGCCATTCTTTACATTGCCACCATTCAAATGCGTAGTCGTGGGGTACGTCGGACTTTCATTACAGTTTGCTTTGAAAAATTTCGAATGCTGCAATTGACGACTTTCCTCATCCTTGTCCAGCAAGTTGTTAGCTTCTTTGATATCATTTTGTATAGCATTTATGAGGGCCTCAAGCGATTCGAAATTACATTCTGGACGCAAATAGCCGACGATGCAAACTTTAAGCAAGCGGCCATACAAATCTCCATCGAATTTATGCATAATGTGCGTTTCCTGGAATAAGATAAAGGTTTACTAAATTTTCTAAAATTGAATAATTTATCAAATGCAGCTTATATGTACATATGTATATTAAAAACTACTTAAATGCATTAAAGCACCACATTCTGCACATGAGATGTGTACGACATTAACGTCATTGATCAATTCTATCCATGTCGAGAGGTATATATTATTTATTTTAAAAATCGTCTAGATATTACGTCAATTGATCGCTTGGGGGCGATATAATTTATGAAAGCTATTCGCGATATCAGAAAATTAGCCGTCAGTGATAAGTTAGTGCGAAATGAAAGCAATCACAAATATTGTATAATTTTGAAACAAAACGAATAAGACACATAGTACGTACAATACATATAGACGTATGCAAATTTGTACATATGTTTTCTGTTTATAATACAAATATACGTAGCTAGTTAAAATGGGATTCACACTAAGTTTAAAGATAAGTCCGCAACTTTTTATAATAAAAATCGTACACGTATACAGAAAATTATCATTGTAGTGAATCAGTTTGAGGAAACTTTGAAAGCAGCTTATTGTGCCTACACAAAGATGTTATGTCAAAGGATTGATTGTATTTGGGGTTTCTCTGGGAAATTCTGTGAGTAACAGAATTATATATTCTAATGAAGGCAATTCTCAAAAATTGTATGTTTAGCTTAAAACAGTGTTTTATGAAAGCATTCAATGTCAATAACAAACCTCATTGTCTCTTATCAAGAAAAGGTGGAGTACATGTGCTTAGTTTTAAATACATAGATATATAAAACATGTATGGAAAAGTGTGTAGTGGTGTTTCCCATAAATTTGTTGCGGCCAGCAATATGAAACCAATGAAATAGTTATAAATTCTAAAATTTCAGAAAAGGGCCTTGTATCGCATGCTAAGTTTCAAATTTGTTATGAAAAAATAATGTTTGGCCGAGCTTCTCCTCCAATTTATCTTGTCAAACAAAGGGGAGGGACCTACAGTTTTACGCTGACTCCGAACAGCGATTGTATTTGTATGCGAAGCTTTTTCATGGCAGAAATACACCTGTAGGTTTGCCATTGCCTGCCGAGAGGCGACCGTTGTTAAGAAAAAACATGTTTTCTATAATTTGTTTGCAATGTTGCTCGGACCAGGGCTTGAACCCAGACCCCACGGAGTGGTACTGCGCACTTCTAACCACTACACTACAGCGGCCGCCGTCACGATTTACAAAGTTATAATAAGAAACCTACAAAGTTAACCGCAAGCATGACATAGCTTATAACGTTTAGAATAATCTACGCCTACGAAAACGTTTTCCACTCACAAAAAAAAATGTATATGTAACAAAGCACATACATATCGATGGTCCTCTGCAATAACAAAATTCTAAAAATGAAAACCTAGACTACTGGTAAGTGTCTCATGTCTCTAATCCTTGTCTAATCCATCTCTAATCCTTACTAAAGTAAGTAGTAAGGATTACTAAAGTGTGTAGTGAAGATTAGATATTGATCAGACAAGGATTAGAGACATAAGCCACTTAACCGTAGTATGTTTTTATTTTTTGTATTTGGAATTGTGTCGTTATTGCAGAGAACCATCTATATATATTATATGTTTACACGATTTTACTACATGCTCTACAAAAGAAATTTTCATATACATACAATGATGAAATATAACCGACTTTACGGGCAATAATGGCTGCGGCAATTGCTTCTTTTTGGCTCAACTTGATATTTCATACGTTTACATGTTAAATAAACGAAATATAAAATAAATATGTCGCGGCATACATGCGTACGTACCTACATATGTATATACGTATGTACGTGAATATGTGGAAATTGAAATACAATCAAAATATAAACATCCCCACATCCAATTAAAAGCGCTTCAATTGGACACACTTCAGTGCATTGCACTTTAATGCTTTGGAAGTATTTTTTAATTGATTGTTCTGATTTTTTAACTCACCATACTTTTCTCCTTATTGTCATAGTAAGGATTTGTGCCTACGCTCATCACCATTTTATACACTTCACCGTTATCCACATTCGCCCAGCCATAGTAAATGCCTAATGAAAATGCGGCTGGCAGCGATTTGACCACCTCCAATGGGAAATTCGCTTTAGGCGTTACATAAAAGAGATTAATGAAAAAATATATTTAACATTAAATCATGTTAAATAAATTATTTGACTATGCCACGTTTAAAATACTGTGCTTACATGTTGCCAGCAAATGCTTAGTAATCATTATAATACATTGTGTAAGTACCTGTTGGTATGCCTAGTTCACTGGAGCCGCGTCCGAAGCCGCGTACAATTTCACCGCTTGCAAAATAAGGCAAATGGTTCAGCATTTTATTGGCGTTGCGTGTAAAGATGCTGCTATTGCGTATCACAATTGCTGGGCATGAATTGCTCAAGACACTATTGCTGCCGAAACTGCGAAGGCTGGTAATATAGGCCCCTCCGCTTGTTAGGCAACGGAAAATTCGAGAACTTAAAAACTGATCACTAGAGAGTGAAAATTTTTGGAAAGCGAAGTCCAATACTTTCTTAGCCGGATACGCTTTTAAACGCAGTAGACACATTAAAGCCTTGAGTCAGAATGATGTATTACTCTAGGTGTTCCCTTTTATATCAGTGAGATTGTGTGCTACACTTGAGGCCTTGATTAGATACTGCAATTGTCTGTAGAAGTAAACAATGCTCCTCACAGTTAATAGGAGACATTCGCACGAATTTTACTCACGTCAATACTGGCGAACACGAGACAAGACTGTTGTGAATCGAAAATATGCGAATTCTTTTTTTTCCTTTTTTTTTTTTTGATAATGAAGATAGTGTCAAAAACATATGATTTAGAGCTTTTAAGAAAAAGCTTTTTAATGGTGTGCGTATTGGCTGATTGGATAAGTGCGAAACTAAAATAAGAAATTTTCTGATAAGAATGACCTTGCTTACTGTAAATTGCAGAGTTACTGAAGTTTTATTTCGTTTGAGTGAAATTTTGGTGGATTTTGACGTGTTCAAGTGAACTTTTGACAACCTGACTTATGTGATATTTTAAGGTTTGATTATAAATTAAAAATAATAAATTTCGATACCAAAAATTTTTATTTCTATTAAACTTTTATTAAAATGCCATCTTATAGCATGCATTTAATAAGTTTATAGTTAAAATATTTTACGGGTATCCACCGATTTAAAGCTTTGCAGAAAAAGTTATCCATTTCGAGGTAAGTTGTGTTTATTCGTTTCCACAGGCATGTACGGAATATTCTGAATTAATAAGGAACTATACGCTTTTTGTTTTTTTTAATTATATTATTTTTTATGAGGGCATTTTAAAATAAATTGATTGATTGTTATGGATTTATTATTGATCGCATTTATTTACCCATTCTGAAGATCTTGAACAAAGGCTTTTGTTTACTTAAGGCACGACTTGATTTAAAGGTCCTACAAACGCATTGATTTATCAGCCAACCAGTTGGCCAAGCGCTAGAAGCTGGCTGTAAATAAGCCGTGTGTAGGCAATTTGGGCAACCTTCGTCAAGTTGTTCGTCAGGTTGGAGAAAAATCAACTTGTTGCTAAGTGTGAAGACAAGTTAGCAACCCACAAAGCGATTTCATTTATTTGGGGTCTGTGCCAATTGATAGAAATGTATTCTGGATAGTAAATTTTGAAAAAAAAAAATTCCAAGCCGGCTCAACAGCATTGTAAAATTTTCTCACCATAGTAAACAGTTTTTCCACCATACAACTTTTCTATCAATTGCCACATGCTCTAACGTTCGCATGCGTTTTGCAGTTCCTTTCGCTAGTGATATGCCAATAATTTGTGGTAATATCAGCGGCAAGAATAACAAATACAGAAGAATGGCAAGCATTGTTTGCAAAACTTAAAAGTTTACCGTGGCTCTGGACATGTTTGCAAAAATTCTCACTCAGTGCCTGTGCCAACTGATAGAAAAGTACTCTGTATTTTTGACAACTATGAGGTGAATAAAATTTGCGGAGCCGGCAGGGATAGAGAACAATTTGACAGCATGATTCACGTTGATAGTTTTGAAATACTTTTGAAGAGCCGTGGTGTAACTACTTCATAACTCGTAGGCAATTTCGCCTGATTTTCAATGGGTTTGCCCAAGGCGAATTAATATAAGGTGGTGTTAGAGCGGCTGATTTCGAGGCGAATTTGTACTGGTTGTCAAAATGATGTGTTTGTTGTAAATTTGTTTTGTACTTTTTGTCAACGCTCGTATAATTTGTTAGTTTGTTTTTGTGCTGCCGCTATCACCTTGTATGAATTCGCCTTGGGTTTGCCCATGAACGAAACACATAATAGTACGTTCAAATTGACGAGCTAAACATGTTAAATGGGTTTGAACCAGTTAAATGAACAAAACTTGTTCGTAAACAAGTTAAATCGCATGCAATTGTTGTTGGAAATTAAACCAGTTAAATCATTTAACACGTTCGAAAACCAGTTCAGCGCAGAGTTGTATCAGAAAGCTTTCTTTATTAACATATTTTATTAATCAAAGATGTGTTGATTCAACACGAAAACACATTTTAAAATGTGTAGAATAGTGATGCTTGTGATGTAAACAAACGCTCAGCCGGCGAACCCGCTTTCAAAAACTTTTTTCGCAAAAGCAATTACGAAAACAACGTCGCGTTCTTACGTGATCTCGTATATTTGGCTCATGGGTTTTGCCAAAATTTTAGTAGGCCAGCTTTCGTCGTTATTTGGCAGCTCTAAACTCAGTGTAGTGTGCTTTATTATTCCTAAATTTTCCAATTGGCTTAAAAGCTTCACGCTGTTTGTTTTGTTTTACGAGTTTTTCGCTGCTGGGTTTTTTCTTTATATATCTTTTTAAGGCTGTGGTTTCCGAGAAGTGGTGCAACTGGTGTTCAAATTATTATACTTTCAGTTGAACATTTATTGAGTAAACTACGCATGAGGACGGGTGTGTAAACAGTGTCGTCGCCGAAGTCTCGAATTGATCCTGCTAAATATTATCCAATATCCCTGCCTGTGTCAGATAAATTAAAAGTATTTTTGCTTGTTTACAAAAATAATCCATTCATCACCGTAAAAAAATTAACTAGCGATTAAAACTTGTGGTGGCCTGAAGCTCTATGTAAATGAACGCATCAACAGCGCATCTCATACTTGAATGAGTCAACAACACTAGGCATCATTAAAAAGAAAGCCATCAATTTAAACAGCATTTATATTTAAACATTTTATATATCGATGTCCGTGTCACGTTCTCGTAGTGCATTATCGCCCAACAACAGTATTACAAATGGAAACAGCGGCGGTGGCAACGGCATAGGCGTTGGCGCTGGCGGTAGCAGCAGCAGCAGCGGTTATGTCAAAGACCGGTATATACACGAATTGCCATTGCAGCAGTTGCGTCTGCTCTGTGAACATTTAGATGAAATGCAGGTTTGGATGCAATTGGCCGAAGCTATGCAACTACGGCCGGCAGATGTGAAGGTGAGCAGGTTAGAATGTCGGCAACTCAATTTACTTATGCCGAGATAACGCACGCTGCGGCAGCAAGCACCGCCGAAAAGTCGTTTTTAAGCCTTTCTAACTAAATAAGTACATACATACCTATTTCCATTTCATTTATTTATTACAGTTCATAAACCAACAACAGGAGCTGGGTAAATCACCGTCATGGCAATTAATACAAAAGTGGGGCATCGAATGCAAGCACACAGTCACTGAACTCTTCATGTTGTTGTGGAAGTAAGTCGAACCTGTTTTTGCATTATATTTAAACTATGAAATAATGCGTTTAATTATTTACATTTATGTATATTTTACAGAAAAGAGCAACATCACGCAATGCGTATGCTAAAGGATTTCGTGGAACGCAAATATCAGCTCCTCATTCCTCGCAGTCAACCGCGTTTAACTATGCTTATGGCCGCCAACTCGGACATTAAACAACTAAATGGGCCCATAAATGCCTCCACGTCTGGCGTAAGCAATTCCAACAATAACACTTCCTGTTCATTATACGAACAGACGGGGGGACCTACATCCACGCAGCGCATCGAACAAGACGTGCGCGAATTCGCTCGTTACATGATCGAAATCAGTTATGAAGAATTAACAGAAGCCACCGAAAATTGGAATGACCGCTTGAAGCTTGGACGAGGCGGCTTTGGTACTGTTTACAAGGGCACCTGGAAGTGTACAGAGGTTGCTGTCAAACAATTGATATACAATGGAGTAAATGGACGCGACAGTAGCAAAGTGCAACTACAGCAAAGTCTTAACGAGCTGAAACATTTAAGCCGATATCGTCACGATAATGTACTGCCACTTTTTGGCTATTCATTGAATGGGGAAAAGCCATGCTTGGTTTATCAGCTCATGAAAGGTGGTACATTGGAGCAACGTTTGTATTCGAAGAAAGAAATACCTTTGACTTGGCAGCAGCGTGTCGAAATTTGTCTCGGTGCTGCGCGGTACGTTGAGAGAAACAGCTAGTTTTTTTAGTTATACTAAATAATTTTTTCTTATTCATTTAAAACAGCGGTATCAACTTTCTGCATGTTTGTGATGTTAAACCACTTATACACGGCGACATCAAACCTGCAAATGTACTACTTGATGTATGTTTGACACCACGTATAGGGGATTTCGGTTTGGCGCGCGAGGGACCGGCTGCCGTAAGTCGTTCTGTTACAGTTTCACAAATTTACGGCACTAAACCATATTTACCGCAAGAGTTTTTGCGTGGCAAAAAGCTAAGTACAAAAGTGGATACATATAGTTTTGGCGTTATGTTGCTGGAGACATTCACTGGTTTGCGTGCGTTAGACCTTAATCGCAAACCCGAGTTGTTGGCTGAATATATCAAAGGTACACGCAAAGATGAGCTCGGCAATCTGATCGATGCACGTCAGCCAATACAAAATGGCGAAAGGGATATGTGTAAAAATATAATTTTATTAGGAACTCAATGCGTAGCATTTGAAGCCGACGATCGTCCGGAGATGGAGTACGTTTATGATACAATACGTTTTTGCAAGATATATCCGGATTAAGTACAAAAGAGTAATTAAAAATTTAAATACATTCCGTTGTGCCTTATAATGCAGAAATCTCATTTTTTTGTATTTAAAAAAAAAGTTTTTTGTACATTAGCCGGTGGCAGTTGTGTATATAAGACTAGCCGGATGGTGAAAAGTGTTTATGGACATTAAGCGTACTCATTTGATGAAGTGATGAGCTACAATATTTCGGTTGCATTTACAACAAACACAACTGTCCCAAACTAAAAATAATGCATACATACCTAAGTAATTTATGTTTAAATTTTAAGCTCAAAGCATGAACGACAAACGCACTTTTGTGCTTGTAAAAATAGTACATTCATATAAATATCAGACGTTAGCATTCGTATCGGATTGTTGATTTACATACATATGTGTGCACATATAAATTTTAATAAAAGAAACCAGTTTGTTCAAAAATTAAGTCGAAGTTGTGAATTCATAGTATGTAACAATGTTTTTTTTTGGCGAGATTAGTGCATATTTTTTTTATCAAAACTAATTTGAAAACTCACTATGAATTCAGCAAAAAACTATAAAAATATAGCAATTATATGTAAGGCGCGGACTGTGAAATTATTTTAACTTTTTGTGGGTAAAAACAAGTTTAGCGACTTTTTGCGTCTTAGTTATGCTATACTTACCATAAAATTTAAATGAAGTGGTTGCTTTTGTTGTGTTTTATTTTCAATTTAAGCCACTATTTTTATTGATTGATTAAAAGGGAGACATCGTAGCTGTATTATATTCCAACACACGCATTGCAAAGCGGCAGATACGCAGATGATTGTGGTTTCGATTCTTTATCGAATCATTTGAGCAAACTTCTTTTTTAATCTAAAATAATTAACACAGAAAACAGCACTCGGACTATTTACTGCCCATTGTACAGTTTTTAGTGTAGAATCTTGTGTTTTTGTTTTCAAAACAATCTAAGTAGATTTTGGAGTGTCAAGGTGCTCAGGTATACGTCCCTCAACACTTCGATTCGATACCAAAACAGGAAAATTACGACATTCAGGGAGAGATTACCACCAACTCATCTCATATGCTGACGATTGCTTGATATTGGCGTCCGGCAATGGAATTGATTACCTGTGCTCGAAGGTAAACGGTTACCTCTCCGAACTTTCTCACTTCCTCACTGCAAGGAGCCTAACCCTCTCCCCTACGAAATTCTCGGCAACCCTTTTTACCACCTGGACGAAAGAGGTCGTTCGCCGGCAGCACCTGGGGCAAAGACAAAGAAACGTTGTTGGCAACTTGCAGGGCAATTGGCCAGCCGGTTCTAAGCTATGGTCCCCGAGGACAATCAGGACGCAGTGGATGATGCCTTCTGATGTAAACTCACGCCTATCCATATTCTATTCCGACGTACACAACGTTTGATACTAGTCTCCTTCTCACTTTGCCCCTTAAAGCAATTTAACTAACACTTCCCTCCTCTTGGTCTGACCCCGTCGAGGAAGTTTCCTGGACCTACCGTTAGTTGAGCTTGACAACAACGATCGGAAGATTAGTCGATTCTAGGCAGGGTTAAATAGCCGTTACAACAACAATAAACAAAAGTCGTATATCCAATTCTAGCGAAACCGAGGGTTAGATGCATAAAAAAGTGGTTCGCCGTCTCATACTCTCCAAGACGGGAGGGAAAATGGTGTAGCAGTGTATGCCAATCACTTATAATCAGTTGTTGGTAACAACAGAAGAGACCAATCAGCAAACCCACAAGTTGTCTGCAGTTCCATCAACTCAATGTACACCGAAACGTAGATAAACCTGATACCGAGGGGTAATAACAATTAAGTCCAACCACATATATTATGTATGAAACTGAACAGATTCACCACCTGCGCTATCTCTGGCAGACTTCTAAAGGAGCTCGATGCCAGATGTTTGAGTCTAAAGTGCCAACTGTATACTGATTCTCCGATCAGAAGTCGGTGCCGGTTTCTTTTTCCATGTTTGAACCAACAGTGTGGATGGATATACCACCGTATTCCTCAGGTAGGAAAACACCACATACTTCTCTGGTCGACAACCGTCTTCAATTTCCAAGCCGGGTAAGTCGTGCCACGTGTAGAGTTTGTTGTTGTTGTAGCGGCTACAACAATCCCGCCCAGATGGGTTGATGTCTCAGTCGTTGTCGTCAAGCTCAACGAACGGAAGACCCAGGAAGCGTGCAGCTTCTATTGGGTCTGTCCACAAGGACAGAGGCGTTAGTTGTGTGGGATTTTTCGGGCATGCAAAGAGATGTTTCGAGTCGTGGGGTGTCTCTCCGCATGCCGGACATGTGTTGGGCACATCTACATCCAGCCTGCTCAGGTATGAGTTCAACCTGCTGCAGTACCCAGAGCGAAGTTGGGCTATTGTGGTTCTAGTCATTTGTGTAGAGGTCATTCGACCTTATGACTCCGATCTATCTTCTTTTGTACTCCTCGTCCACGCAAACATGGCATTAGCATCTTGCATAGAAAAGTTCTATCGAAAGCTCCTAAAACCTGCTCAACCGTTTTAGACATCGCGGAATGATGAGATGTGTAGACCGTTATTTGTGTCTATTGAGAGAGATCCCTACGCGCCCTCTGTCTAGTCAATTAAAATCTCTTTATGTGAAGTGTAGTTTAGATACTTGTTCCGGTCTTGAAACCATTCTACTTCTATATTTTTTGTATGATAGAATTATTTTCCGTTAGCACCTGAAATTCTTCACGCCTACGCCTTTCCTTTTGCTTTATTCGTGGTTTTAAACAATACTCTCTTCTCCAGCGGAACTCTTTGGCATACCAGTTTCTGTGTAGCTGGTGGTAACCAACCATCTCATCCGCAGTAATGCCAACAGGTGGAATTGAAACCCACTGCTTATTCAAATCCGTATGATAAGGGACTTAAATGTTTGTTTTACGCACGTTCTGTATTGACCAAAGTGCTTGCGGAGCTTAGGTACTACTAGGCAGTGATCAGATTTGATATTGGCTCCTCGGAAAAAACGCATGTTTGAAGCGTAACTTTCGACCATAGGAACGTGACCATTGTGGATTTTTCTAATCAGAATTCACGGTGTTTTCGATAACCAATGTTTGAGTGATACAACTAGTTATGGCCCTTGAAAAAACGTCCCCGCGATAGTCGGGTCTACGTAACCGGAACGAACCAGATTTATGTACATATTATTCAAAGATCTTCTATGTGAGCCGGTAACTAGATCAAAGCGAGGTCATATATTGTCCAATATAAAGAAGCCTTCATTTCCATTAGCGAATTGATTTTCAAGTATTTCAAGCGCTGTCCAGCATACATTTAAACACCTGCCTTTCCATATACTCCCTCTACCTTTCGTGATTGAAGCTTGTTTCCGTTAACTTTGATATATACAGACTTCATGTCCTCTACCAAACACAATCTGTTCTCTCTGTTGGGATTAAGCCAGCACTCAGTCTGACTGAACTCATCATTGTAGTATTTCGACAGCAATGGTAAAATTAACGCACTATAGATTATGTTCGCCGCACTCAACACTGAACTGGACCAATACTAATAATCTTCCTCGGGCCCGGATTTTTCCGAAAATTTTGTTGGAAGATAAAAATATTTAGCTAAGTTGATAAATTTTATTAAAGCACAAGTAAAGAAGTCTAAGTTCGGGTGAAACCGAACATAAAATACCCGGCGCACGTATTAAACACCATTTGTTTTACGATTCTGAAACATACCGTTACGTGGTAAACAGGGGTGTTTTTTTCCTTTTTCAAACATTAGCGATAATATGCTCAATTCTTCTTCTTCTTCTTTATTGACGCTGTAACCGCCTAAGCGATTTTGGCCGAGTCCAAAACAGCACGCCAGTCATTTCTCTTCTGTGCCAACTGACGCCAATTGGAAATGCCAAGTGAAGCCAAGTCCTTCTCCACCTGGTCTTTCCAAGGTGGAGGCCTCCCTCTTCCTCTATTACCAGCATCGCGACCCGCGTTGAATACTTTCAGAGCAGAAGCATTTCTGTCCATTCGAACGACATGACCTAGCCAGCGGAGCCGCTGTATCTTAATTCGCTGCACTATGTCTACAGCGTTGTAAAGCTCATACAGCTCATCGTTAAATCGTGTGCGGTACTCGCCATTGCCAACGCGCAAAGGCCCGTAAATCTTTCGCAGGATCTGCTCAATTAGACTTAAAGAAATAATTTAGCTGTGTTTGGTAGAAATCGATAAAGCGGTTACCGATATAAACTTAAGTGGTCATAAGTGGGCGGTGTCTGGACCATTTTCCTAAGTCCATAAAAGTGTTACTTCTTGTTAAGAGATTGTTGTGAGTACCAAACTTGAGTAAATTACCGTTTGTAAATTTCGAAATATCGAAGTTTTCATGTTTCTGAAATTTACCGTTACGTGAAAAGTAGGCGTAATTTTAAACCGAATTCAAACATTTCAACAGCCTGCTTTTTTGTGTCAAGTACATTAAGCGTACCGAGTTTGGTAGGCACAGATAAAACGTTTACCGAGATACACATATGTAGTCATAAGTGGGCGTTGCCACGCCTATTTTCACAAAAAATTAGTTATAATCGTACTTCTTGCTAAGGAATTATTGCAAACATAAATTTTGAGTAAATTACCTTCAGTAGTTACCGATTTATCACAGATTTCGTATTTCTGTGGGCGTGGTTATTGTCCGATTTCAAAAATTTTCGACCATTTCCTATGCTGCACCAAGATTAACACTTGTGCCAAGTTTGGTAGTAATTGGTAAAGCGGTTACTGAGATATACATATAAATCCATAAGTGGACTCGTTAATATATCATTGTATATATCAATTTTGAGTCAATAAGCTTCAGTAGTTACTAAAATATCGCAGTTTTTGTATTTCTTCAAAGTATGTACCGTTATATGGGAGGTAGGCGTGGTTGTTGACCGATTTCGCCCATTTTCAATACCATCCGTCCTTATCCCAATAGAAGTACGCGTACCCAGTTTAGTTGAGATATCTCAATTTTTACTCGAGTCATCGTGAGGACGGACGGATGGACGGACGGACGGGCGAACAGACATACATGGCTTAATCGATTCCTCTCTTCAATCTGAGCATTTTGGTATATATATGCCTACATCGATCTCGATTCCTTTAGGCTGCTACAAACAACCGTTATGTGAACAAAGTTATAATACTCTTGTGCACAAGTGCGCTCGGGTATAAAAATAATTGACTTTTCACCCCCTAGCACCTATAATGTGAGTTCGCACCAAAAATATTGTATATCATTAAAATAAGGAAAATGGGTCGCGCCACGTCCACTTTTTCTTTATTTTTAGTTCACCTGCCGCTATACTGCACTTGTGCTAGTTTTTATCATCACAAATGGAGAACTTACTCAAATTTAATTCATTTTACTAATTAAAAATTTAGTACATTTCTTGACTCTTTTATTTCGTCAATTTATCGAATCCGTTGCAATCGAAGCTATTTTTTTCAGTGTAATCTATACTGTAGAATTATTACAGAAATTATTCCGTCAAAATATACAAAAACTTTTTTCAGTTTATTTCAATACAAACGCAGAGCGCAAAAAGATTTTCTTTTGTTAGTCAAAATTTCGACAAAAAAAACAAATTTAAAATTTGTAACCAAGAAATGCTTTAATATTTGCTAGATATCTACATATATTTGTACCATTTTTAAATAATATTTTACGATACAAATTCGCACAGCAATTTGTGACTAGCTGTATAGTGAAAATTTTTCCAAAAAAAAAAACGGAAAACGCAAATCCCCATCAACAGACGCAGCTGTCGCATTGAAAGCAAATTATTTCATCTGAACTTGACCACCAACCCACATAGAGATTATAGCTGTAACAGTCTGCTGGATATGAATTTGAAAAATTCCAAATTCTTCAAGCGTATACAGGAGTTGCGTCGTATCTCCAAAGAGAAATTGTGTAAAGAAAAAAATCCCAGTAGGCGTATCGATTTTGACTTGGAGAGTGCATTGAAGGAGCGAAATGGTGATTGTGTGCGTCCGGTGCAGCGTAATAGGTGTAATGGGGACGAGGAGATAGAGGAGGGGATGGAATATCACGATAAAAACGAACTTGCTGCGGAAAGCGGAGCCATTTCCGATGGCTTAATACAGTTGAATAATGTGTGCTTTCGCTTTAAATGCGGCAGTACACCGAAACCATCACTGGCAACACGAGATGATATGCCAATTATACCGTAAGTATGTATGTATATATAATTTTGATCTTTTTTTACATATATTTTTTGAAATTTTATTAAATAAAAAAAATATTAGTATCGAAGAAAATTCCTGGAAAATATTTCAGCTGTCATTTCAGTTTTATCCAGTCAGACATATTACATGCACTCCAAATTATCACTTGAATTCGGATATGACCTCCGCTTCTCCTACCACTAACAGTTTTTGAAGAAAGCACGCTCGTAGTTTCTCTTCTGTGCCAACTGACGCTAATTGTAGATGCCAAAGCTAAGTCCTTATACACCTAGTCTTTCCATCGCAGAGATCTTATTCTGCTACCAGCAGCAGGTACCATGGCGATTACTTTCATGGCTAGAGCGTTTCTTTATCTCGAATACTCTAGAATCTTTTCTGAGCGATTTATTTCTGCAGCTTTATTTTCTCCAGCTTTATTTTAAAGAAGTCGGGCAATAGGTAATCGCTCTGCCTGAAACATCGTTTGGTATCGAACGGCTCAGAGAGAACCTTCCCAATACTTACGGAGCTGGTGTTGTTGCTACATTAGTTTTCTCGGGGTTACTAAATTTGAAGAACATAGTGTAAGGCCGCGGCACAGTGGTCAATAAATGGAATTTAATATTCATAATTCACTGGAGCCTTCATTTCTCAACCAAACTGCATACCCAAATTTTTTCCGAAAACTCAACATTATTTTATTTTAGTGAATTTTTTTTTTAAACATTTCAAATTGTTCTTGCGGAATTTTTTTCGCTTTGGGGGAACCCTTTAGTTGTTTTAAACTAGTTTTTACTGTATAACATTTTTAACTGGATGAGTAGAATCGATCTTCTTAGAAATTGTCCCTTTTGCTGCATTTTGCACTAAAAATTTAACGTAAACAAATAAAAATCAAAAATCGGGCTCAGCTGGTCTCTTGCAAATTTTGTAAGCTTTCATTAAAAAAAAAATTTGGTTTGAAAAATGAAGGCTCCAGTGAATTATGAACATTAAATTCCAATTTATTGACCACTATGCGCTGCTTTTCGTGCTGCTTAATCCTCCTTCTCCTCCTACCGCGGTTTCTTCGAAGTTTGGTGTAGAGGTACATTTTGGATCTATGGTGGTTTTCTTCTTATTTGGCACTACAAGCGTTTGCGGGTTTGGACCGAGACTAAAAGACTGCCAATCTTCTCTCTTTTTTGCGAAGCTACGCCAATTATTCATCCCAAAAAAGTGTAGGAAACTTATCAACTCCTCGCCGCCGCACTTGAATAGCTCAGCTGGCAGATCGTCAGCTGCAGCAGCTTTGATGTTTCTCAGCCGAGAAATTCCTATTCGTAACTCGTAACTCGTCATATTACGGAGACCACGTCGTCCACGACCGGGGGCTCAGGTTTATCTTCTCCACTGGCTTCAGTGCCATTCAGTAAGGAGGATAAGTGCTCCCTCCATCTCTGGGTATCGTCCACTAAGTCGCTGTGTTTGTTCTTACAGGTATTAGCCCTATTCCTGAAACCGTCCCGGGGGTTTTCTGTCGGCTAGCATCTGAAGCTTCCCGCTCCCATGTATTTCCGTCTTTTACTTTTTATTATGGAAAAAATGTCCTATTTCTTTCATCAGCGCCCCCATATCGACTCTCAAACCTCGGAGTGTGATTCCGCTGCCCGCGTATATCGAGTAGCAAGGACGCAGACAGCTTTTCGGCATTGAATCTTCCTAACTAATAGTTGGTTAAGTGTTTGGATGTAGGAGAACATGAGACATTGCATTGAAGGAGAGCCCCTAGCCCCTGGTAGGCAAATTACTTATTACAAAGGGTTCGAACGTTCGAGCTTTAAAATAGATTAATTCTTGTCTGGCCAAGGTCGGCCAGTCACAGAGAATGTGTTCTGAAGTTGCATCATCACAGAGTCGGTATTGTGAGTGTACCCACTTAGTAATTATGGCTATCGAAGAAGATCAACTGAGACCACAAAATGGTTGCGGTCCTGAATAAGACAGTTCAAATTTTTCGCGTGCCACCTCGTCAGTGACCTCATTGCCTTCGATCCCACAGTGGCCTGGTACCCAGGTTAGCGAATTTTTTTCTGCCTGTATGGCTGCTTGGCTATAAAGGTTATTTTTGCTAATCGCTCGTTTATCGCTTCATAGAGGCGTGTGCGTTTCTTACCTGCAACAATAAAGGGGTCCGAGTCAATGTTAGATCCTCTGATCGTACGTATGTATTCTTAAAACACTGAAAGCGTGCCTTCTGTCTATCACAACACTATCGATTTGATTTCTAGTCTTCCATTCTGGAGACAGCTACCTAGTCGATGCATCCTTTACCCTGGAACCTAGACTATCATATTTCGAGCCCCGGTGAAGTCGATCAGTTTAAGTCCGTTATCGGATGATTCGTCGTGGAGGCTGAAATTTCCTACGGTGGGATCAAATATCCATTTATTTTCTATATTTGCCGATTGATGCCGATTGTGTCGAGAGACGCTCCTGCATTGCGTTGAAAGCCAGTAATCCGCGACGAAGTCTCTTTTCCACCACAAATTCAACACCTAATCCTTTACATGGCAGCTGTAGTAGACGTCGCAGTATGGATGTGCTTTCGAGAAATAATAATTTTCTTTCATTTCAGTAAAATCAAAGGCAGCATCTGTGTTTCCAACTCACGCTTCAGCATTATTGGTCGGGTATCCAAGGCATTGGGCTTTAGATTAGTTAAAGAAGGCAAGCTTTGGAATATTTTGTGGACAGACTCATTGCCGGGTGTAGAATTGTACAAGAGCATGAAACGTTTCCAACAAATCAACCACTATCCAGGTATGATGGAGATTTGTCGCAAAGATTTGCTCTCGCGTAATTTGAATCGCATGTTAAAATTGTTTCCATGCGATTATAAAATATTTCCGAAAACATGGATATTTCCAGCTGAGTGAGTACACCAACATTGTGAATATAAATTCCACGTATTTAGGTATGTATCTATGTATAAAACATTCTTGACTCACTTCTTATCCTGCAGCTATGGTGATGCTATAAATTATGCAAATAATAATAATTGCAAAAGCAAAGCGCGCACATTTATTATCAAACCAGATTCAGGCGCAATGGGTCGCGGTATTTGGCTGACAAACGATTTGAAATCCATAAATCCTTCGGAGCGCATGATTTGCCAGACTTACATTAATAAGGTATGCAGATTTGTGATATCACAACATCTCTCATTTCTCCCACTTTGCTTTTCTTCCGCAGCCGCTTTTGATTGATGGCTATAAGTTCGATCTGCGCGTCTATGCGCTTATCACCTCAGTGGATCCATTGCGTATATTTGTTTACAACGAAGGCTTGGCGCGCTTTGCCACCAACAAATATGTTGAGCCAACCACAGAGAACAAATGCGATTTATTTATGCATCTGACCAATTATTCGGTGAATAAGCGCAGCTCCCAGTACGATTTGTGCGACAACTACGACTGTGGCAGCAAACGCAAGTTCAGTGCCATCAACAATTGGTTGCGTCGGCGCGATCACGATGTCGATGCATTTTGGGGTAATATCGATGACATTATAATCAAAACGGTGCTCAGTGCATGGCCAATGCTCAAGCACAACTACCATGCCTGTTTTCCGGCACACGACAAGGTACAAGCGTGCTTCGAGATACTCGGCTTCGACATTCTAGTAGATTCGAAAATGAAACCATATGTCCTTGAAGTGAATCACTCGCCAAGCTATCACACGCACGAGTTGGTCGATCGGCAAGTGAAGAAAGCACTGATACGAGATACGCTTTTGATGGTTAGCACGCCATTGGCCGACAAAAAACAGATACTACGCGAGGATCGCAAGCGTATCAAACAGCGACTGCTCAAATTGAAACAGTGTGACACGTAAGTTTTTCTGTTACCAAATCACATCGCTTCGAAACTTATTGATATTTGTTTGTATTCTTAGCAGGACTTTGAACGCGAACCCGCGTCAAACAAGAATTTCAAACAATACTACAACGCCTACCAATTTCAACAACGCGTTGTCATCTGCAGACATTGAGTCACCACCGCAAGAAGATACACCACAGGATGCGGGACTGAGCGCGCTTTCGCAGCAAATTGCTTGGGAGGAGAGTCATTTAGGAGATTTTCGTCGTATTATGCCGCCACATGATCCCGAGCGTCTGAACTATTATTGCCAATTTTATGCGCTTCAAAATCAAGCGTCAATTTATGGTGAGACAGCGGTAAGCAAGAAACGTGAAGAGGTTGCAAAGAAGTTGCGGCTGGAAATCGAAGAAAAACGCCAACGTCAATCGGAAGTGCTATCAGGCCAGCGACGGCATATGAAAATTGAAGAACGCCACCGTAAGCGCGCTTCGATGCCGCGTGCAATAACGGAACGTAATCGATTGACACGCTATCGCGCGCAAAAGAACTGGGCACCAGGCTTTATTTCGGAAGCGGAAGAACGTTTGCGTCGCACATGGATGCAGATGCGCAGCGGAATGTTGCGCGACAACAAAATCGTGCAGATGGTAAATATGAGATTAAAAAACATTTGAAAAGTTTAAGTG